>CAJFCP010022908.1:10288-23158 GCA_904066005.1 Synergus itoensis | reverse complement strand
CCAGTGTTGGGCCGACAATGGCAGCCAAGCCTTGGCTGCCAAGTGCATTTGCCATTTTTCTTTACCACTCCCCCTTACCATTTCCCTTTACCAATCCTTTTGCCATTCCCTTTGTCATTTCCATTTACAATAATTTTCTTTTACAATGATTTCCATTTAGAATGTGAAGAGCCATGGTTTGTGGGTTTTTTTATAAATAAAAATCGATACATCTCTGATTTTTTCGGAAACTATCACTTGCAGAAAAAAATTCTTAAAACAAAAAATGTGTCTTTCGATGAGATCTATAACTTTTGTTTGAAACATTTTTTTCATAATATATAAATTGAAAATTCTACTTTCGATGCCTTCATAGCGGGGCAAAAGTAGCAGTTTCAACTCTAGGGTAGAAAATAAAAAACAACTGAACAGAAGGCATCGAAAGTCGACTTCTCAATTTATGTTATGAAAAATAGTATATGTGACGTGGGGAGAGGCGACAATTTCACTCGTGTGATATCTGCCCTCGCTTCGCTCGGGCACACTGAAAAACAAAATTTAGTAATGGCAACTAAAACGTTTTGTTGTCCAGTTTTTGTTGCCTCAACCAAATTTTGGTTGTCAACACAAAATTATTTTGTTGGGCCAACAAAATATTTTGTTGAACCAACCAAATTTTTTTGGTTGGTTCTAACAAGTCTTTTTGTTGGCCTAACAAAACTGTTTGGTTCGCCTAATCAAACCAAATAGATACATGACCACGCATGCGTGTCCGCCAGCCCTGCCTTATGTGATACTTTGCTGGGATTTTTATAAAATATTTTATGTGTTAGATTAGCCGTGTGGTTTAAGTTGCATTCGATACGTTAGAGGTTAGAGATAAGTGTTTATAGGTATTTCGAATCCCGGTCGCCGCAAAATTTCTTTCCGATTTTTCGTATCGTAAAAAGCTTGCGATAATATAAATAAATATAATTTAAGTAAAAATAATATAAAAATCATTTAAAAATAAGCTAAAACAGTTCATTAATTGAACAGTACCTAGTGTCAACAAAATAATTTTTTTGGGCCAACAAAACAGTTTTGTTAGTCTAACAAAAAGACTCAACAAAAAAGTTTTGTTGGCTGTATAGCAACCAAATTCTTTTGTTGAGGCAACCAAATTTTGGTTGATAGAACCAAACAGTTTTCTCAGTGCAGCTAACTTCACACTCGTGAAATTGTCGCCTTTCGCCCCTTGTTACGTAATATACTACATATTTAATTTTGCATATTAACTGAGATAAACGCAAAAAACCATGATTTTTATGGTTTTTTTTTTCATGATTCCATCATGAAAATCAAATTTGCGGCAATTTTCATTATCATATTCGTAATCAGCGCGTCAATATACATATGTATACGGAGCTCAAAGAAAATCGGAGGTTAACGGTTTTCGTAACTTTGTCCCACCCTAGACCTCTGCAATTTTTGTATTCCATTTAATCTCTCCTAGTCTCTAGTAGTGCGATCCAATCTCTAGAAATCCCTCTAATCCCCCTAATCTTTTAAACTCTTGAAAATACCTCGCAGATTTTCCCTTGTCTTCTGCATAGGAGTACTGTAATATGTTCCTGACTGATTTTCCCTTTAGCAAAGAGGGATGACACTCTTACAAAGTCAATAGCATTTTTACTTGAGCAGTTTCGCTCTTCAAATACATTCCTCTCACTTCTAGAAATTGTAAAGAAAAGGCAAACGACGGGTCGGTGTAGTTTCCTCTATCCGTGGCCGATAGTCCACGCGTAGAGTGGGCTCACCGAGTGACGAATAGGAATAGCATAGCAGTAGGGACAGAAATAGGAATAGGATTAGGAATGGGACGAGGAGTAGAAACAGGAGTAGGAACTGGAAGAGCGAACAGGTACAGGTCTCTGTGGTTCGATGCTGATCGGAGACTGACCTGGAGGGGAGAGTACGTACATACGTACTCTCTCGTGGGGTGGAATGGGGGGTGACGGCGATAGAGCGAGGGTGAGGTGGAGAACTGAGTGGAGTAGAGTCGCGGCTGTGGGTGCGGTGGGGTTGGGAGTTGAAAGTTAGGGCTGGTGGGGCTGGAGGGGTCGCCGCGACGGGGATGGATCCGCTGGGGTCGCTGGAGCTCGAGTGCGAGCCCGCGGTACACGCCGGGTCTGGGTTTGGGTTTGGCCGGGTCGCGGCGGCGCTGCGCAGCCATGGTAGAGGGTGGAGGCAGAGAGGGTGAAGGTAGAGAGGTCGGAGGCGGAGGCAGAGGCAGAGAGAGAAGAGGCAAGCAAGCAGACAAGCAACTCACTGGGCTTGCGAGCCACCCCCGGCACCCTTTCGCCCCTAACCCTGCTGGTCCACCCCACCCCTCGGTCCCCGGATGAGCTTGCAGAGTGCTCCCTTCGTTCGTTCTGCGAGTGTCGAACGACTCGTATACACGAGACACGACGCTCCTCCACGTCGGCCACGGCCACCTTAAGGTCCCTTCCCGGTGTTGTTGTCCTCGTCGACACTGACCTGCCAGAGGCTCTCGATCCGAAACGTGTTGGATCAAGAGGATCGAGATCAAACCCAAACCCGGTGTCCGTCTTGATTTGATGTCCGTGCACGTCGTGCGGATCGGGATAATGAGACTCGTGGCTGTGTTGCCGGTAGTGGGATATCAGTGAAGCAACCCCCGCGTGTGCCAAGGCTGAAGCTTAGGACCTTTCAGACCTTCTTCCCCTTGAAACTCCTGCGAGCCAGTGCCGCTTGTCCTAACAGAGTTCTTTAACGTGGCCGATCCTTGGACATGTAAGTAATTCATTTCCAACGTATATCTTTACCTGGACAGAATCCTGAAATAGTGAATGGTGAAAGGGGGTAAGGAGAAGTCGGAGCGCGCGAGCGGTAGATACGGAGGATGTAGAGCGAAAGAGTTGAGAGAGGGAGGATTGACGAAACTGAAAAACATATTCTGGGGAGTGTTCGCCTTCGTGTGCTGGTGTGGAGAGAAAAAAAGAGATTAATTTGAGGATAATTAGTGGAGGAGATTCATTAGGGGTAATTCGCCGCTGGAAAACAATTTTTCTACGTTTTATACAGGAGGCTGATGGATGGTTCTGGAATTTCATGTTGTTGAACTTGTACAGTTGAAATGAGGAGTTATTTAGCGTTGTTTAGCTTTGAGTTTTTTTCTTAGAAAGTTGACAATTTTTTAAAAAATTATTTTTATTGAGACATTTTGAATGTTAGAAAGTGGAAGATTTCAATTCAGCGGCTGGGTTAACAGTAGCAAAAGATTTTTATTTACAGAAATGTCGATTGTTTTATTTGTGTTGCAGGAAACTTGATGCAAACAAATGAAAAATAAGCGCCTAACAATTATTGAAATACGATTTTGCATTCTGATTTTATAAATGTAAAATGAGAACCACTTTTAAGTTCTTTTTGATATGTTCAAGAAATAGAACCTTACAAACGCGATATCTAATGTTTAGAAAAAAGATTGTAGGTTTGTGTAATCAAGACATATAATGTTAATTGCAGAATGAGTTCTTATACAGTCGAGTTTAATCTGAGAATATTCAATTATCATTATTATAAATTTAAAAATAAACGCATGCGTGAAAAAATTCAATTACGTGTGTGCTTTATGCAAGTGAGCGATGCTTTTCAAGAGTTTATGAGAATCGACTTTCGATTGGAGGTAGAGTACATTAAAGAATATTTGTTCGAAAAATTGTGGAATTCATTAGGGAGACGTTGCTATTCTTATCGCTGGCGTTTTACGGTACAACGACATGGGGTAGGAGGATGACGCGGCATTCAGCACTCAGGATGTTGATGAACTCTATTGGATTTGTTGTGAATAAACTTGTAAAAGGTATTTTGAAGTTTACTGAACCAACAAATTAGTATAGAGTTTGAAAACAATGAAAGAAGAAAAGAAGATTTATTTCTTTCTCAGTCCAAAATTTTTTACTTTTGTTCTAAAAGGCTTCGTCGCTGTATTACTTTCATCAACTTGAACCAGAAAACACACTTTTGTTGTTTAAAAGCAATCAGCAGGCTCGACCGAATTTTTATTTATATCAGAGCATATATCTCTCTCCAAAATTGATTTCTTATGTATTTAACATTTAGAGAATTAAAATATTAATGTACATTTTCATCTAAATTCATGCACGCTAGCAATTTCATCCTCTTCTCGTAATATGGACCGGAGAGACCGGAACACTAATCTTCAGCCTTCCGGTCAAGACGAATATTCTGACTAGTTTATGGTTATTCCGGTCTAGGTATGAATCCACCCTAACTATACATTTAAATTCTTGGCAGATTTCCATACTTGATAATTTACTCTTTCGAAATTAATAACTAAAATGCAATTACTTTTATCAAAACTATCGTCTATCATTTGTTTTTTTTTTAATCCACAGTAGACACACAGACACATTCTTAAAAATAATTCTTAAATGTTTTTCGGGTTTAGGGGTCACAAAACGCGGATATTTGACATAAACTAGGGGGGTCAAATTTACGATTTTTTTACGCAAATCTAATACCTAATAATTTGTAGTTTTTTGTAAAAAAAATTAGCAAATGATAAAGTTGAGGAAACTCGCAATCGATAGCGATATTTCGAAATCCACTTTTAGGTTCTCCTATTTTAATCTCACATTGATTTGGAAGTCATAGAGATATGAAGTAAAGTTCACCGATGCACGATAAAAACTCGAAGCGAACAGGATTTTAATAGTAGTATGCGCAAATCGAATTTGGACCAGAGCTAGGCAGGATGAGATTGATAAAAGCTGATAAGGTTGACTATTATCGAACAGTCAGTATCGTCGCCTGCGATTGATTGATTAACAGGTCAGGAACCGGTCAGATGATAAGTTCATTGGATGTTGCACGCTAGATATGTGGAATTATATATCGGCTAAAGCATGTGATCCTGGCATACTCCCATCCTTGCCAATCGATCTCCTACTTTACCCTGCAGATAAAAAAGTAAAAAGCCATTGACGAGACGTTGAAAGCTGATCTCAGATCTCGATTTTCCTTTTATTCAATCTTCTAACTCCGCAAGCCTTCATCTACATTTTAAATCAATAGTGCTCTCTAAAATTGAATCAGTGAAATTTCACTGATTTTCAGTGACTCTTTTCTCACGATTTCATTCAGTGAAAATTCACTGAGAATCAGTGAAAAGTCACTGAGAATCAGTGAAAAGTCACTGAAATTTTCGGTAATCGTCACTAAACTACTGAAAATTTCAGTGACTTTTCACTGATTTCCAGTAGATTTTTCACTGATTAAAATCGTGAGAAAAGAGTCACTGAAAATCAGTGGAATTTGACTGGGAATCAGTGAAATTTCACTGATTCAAGTTTAGAGAGTGCACTTATTTCGGCATTCGAACTTTCATAAAATCCATCATTAATTAACAAGAATTAAACATTTATCGATTAGAAATAATAACTTAATTTTAACATAAACAAAGTATTATAAAGCTAGATAAATATTTAATCGGCCATTAACGTGTATGAATTCATGATACTCGATAAAATTCTATAAATAATGTTCGATACATCAAGTCGAATTAACTATATAATTCACTACTTTTTCTCATTATGTGCACTTATGCCCGTGCAGAAATTTTGATGGAGTTCTTACAGGGTCCTGGACAGTCTTCCCTACCTCTGATGTGGTCCTAACCAGATTAACTGGCAAGGTCCACACAAGGCTTGTAACGCTTTAGCGGTATATTTCCCTACTTAAGGAAAACTGGCCAGGGCCTTGACAGTTTACCAAAAAAATGCCCTAGTAAAAACCCCACCTAGGAAAAACTGGTCAATACCCCATCAGGATTAACAAACTATTCTGTGGAATCATTATTCACAATATTTGATTATTAAACTATTTAATTTTCTGAAAACAAAAGTCCTATTGTAAAAAAGAGGTATTAATTATATAGAAACAATAAGTGATTTTAAGAAATTTTTAAAGAATTTCAAAATAGTGCACGAGTTTCAAGATTTTAGAGTATTAAAAATTTTTTTTGAAGTATTTCAAGAGAATTATAATGATATTAAAGAATTTTAAAGGAGTTTTAAAAGATTTTAAGTGATTTTAAGGAATTTAAGGAGATTTTAAGAAATTTTAAGTGATTCTAAGAAATTTAAAAGGATTTCCAAAGAATGTATGGATTTTCCATAGCTTTCACAAGATTTAAAAAATTATAAGATATCGTACAGGACTTTCAGAGATTTCAGTGAATTTTAAGAGATTTCAAGAGAAATCAATTATTTCAATTTTAAGGAATTTAAGAGGTTTTCAAGAAATTTCAAGTGATTCTAGAGAATTTAAAAGGATTTTAAGATATTTTCCGCAAGATTTCAAAGATATCAAGATATCCCAAAAGATTTCAGAAGAATTTTAAGCGACATAAATAGATTTCAAATTATTTTAAAGAAAGTTTACAGAAGTCAGGGGAGTTCCAAGATTTTTAATTAATTTACACATTTTATTAATTTTTTTAAAGGATTTTAAATAATATTGAAAATTTTTAATGGATTGTAAAAGAACTTCCAAGAATTTAAGGATTTTCAAGAATTTTCACAAGATTTCAAAGATATCAAAATTTCTTAAAGGATTTTAAGAGATTTTATGTGGTTTTATAGGAAGTTTAATGCGATTTCGAGAGATTTCAAGTGATTTTAATATGAAAAATTTAAAGAATTTTCACGAAATTTCAGAGGTATTAAAACATGCCAAAGAATTTCTAAATCATTCAAGTGATTTCAAGGAATTTCAAAGTATTCAAAAAAGTTTCAAAATTTTGAAGTAATTTGGCAATAAAAAACGTTTTAGTATTCTTTAGAAATATATTTTTCCGTGTTTGTCAACAATATACAAATTATTATATTTTCCAACACACACACACACACACACACAATCATCTTTTATATTTTCGTAAATAATCAAGTGTGAAAAATGTTGAGATTTCCCTATTTTTACCAAATGTTTGGTTTCAACGTGAAAAACTCTTCAACCCGTGTGGAAACATCGAGTGGGGCCAGACTGGTTTCCAGATAGTTTGCCCAAGTACCAATTGGGATCTCTAAATGGGGCCCATTTTGGGTTGTAACGCTCATCCCAACTAAAACCCATAGTAAGAGAAACTAGTTGGGCAATATTTTTTCTACCCAGTTACTATTTGAGCTGAATGTGAGCTGATCAATTAACAATAAAATATTAAAATTAGTCAATCTTTATGTTAAGTATATTATAAAGAAACATTGTTTTTGCAGAAACAAGATTTATTACATACTTTTTTTTTAATCTTTACATATGAACGGATCGATATATTTAACAAATGAACAAATTATGGATTAATTATAATTAAAAATATTTAAAACATGAACCAATCGATATCAAATCTTAAATTTAATTATTCTTCGTCGGTTCTAAGTTAGATAAAAACTTAAGTATAAACTAAATAGTGACTGGCTCTAGAAACTTTAGTTTTAATTATTCAGGAATATGAATTATTGAAAAAAGTGCAGTATTAATCACACTTTGCAATTATTTAATTATATAATGAAAACAAATATTTGGGCTACCCAGTTGGGCGCACATTGGCGCCCAATTATAGTATGGGCTAATCTGGGCACATTTCCACACGGGAATACTCGCCTGTTTTATTATTAAAAGATTGGTATTAATGAGATATTACTACCCGTGTGGAAATTGTTTTATGGCCTAAGCTAGCCCCAAGCGTGGCAAAATTGGGCCCAAACACTCCATGAAACGGAGAATCTGGCTAGGGCCTAGCTTGCCAGATCGAAAAATGTAAACAGAATACTTCAACGCCATCTGCCAGAATTTTTAGGAACTTTAGTCGGGCTGGGCTGTACCTCGCGCCATTACAAATTACAAGCTAGGACCAGGCTAGAAGCCCCTGGCTTGGCCCAAGAATGGAGCCAGGAAGAAATTAGGCGATTGCCACACGGGTACTGTATCATTGCCCCATAAATGCCCAATAATATTAAAATATTTTTATCGAAAATAGAAATGCCAACCAGGGCCTCGCCAGAATCTTATTTTAAATAGGGCTAATTTCGGCAATTTATGTACGGGTGTCTTTGATCCGTGATGCAAGGAAACAAAATCTGTATATATGTATTTGAATATAAAATATAGCTTTCCCGCGATTGCCCGTGTAAAATATTCATCATGTATACTACTGTTGCGTATAAGAAATGCCTCTTTTATTCTGAAATTCAGAATCAGCGATCTCGTTTCTATGTCACTTTAAAGCTAACACCCATTACTGTTACTTGTATCCTGCTGTATATCGTATATTTTCAGCGTGCAGGCTTTTCCATTTTCTCCTAATGCCACTGAGTATTACCAAATCGTATCGTGCGTCCAATAATGTAAACCCAAATCTCTCCCTGAGGGGATCAACCAAGTCCCTGCAAACACTTCCACAGAAATATCAAGAAATTGAGAGAAATCCAAGCATAAATGGACTCTGGACCAAAGCTACAGATTTTATTTGAAAGAATGGTTCACTACCCGAAGAAATTTTGCTGTGGCCCCGATCGGGCCCAGATTGGGGAACCTGGCCCCGATCGGGTCCAGATCAGGGGATTTCATACCGGGGGTGAAACACACGGCCCGACCAGGCCCAGACCTGGCCAAACCTGGCCCGATCAGGGCCTGATCGGGCTGGGCGTTTCATCACCGATTTGGTCCAGGTTTGGAAATTTCTACACGGGTATTTCTGTCTACTCCCTAAATTTGAAACAGTAAAAATACCACTGATTGAAACAGTGCATTTTCTGATAACTGGTAAGACAGTAAACTTTACTGATTTGTCAGTGAAGTTTACTGGGAATTAGTAAAAAAAAGTACTAAAGTAAACAGTTTTTGGAAAAATAACTGTTAATTCAGTAATTCGTACTGGAGAAACAGTAAAAATATGTTGCGCAAGGAGAATTTTAAATTTGCGCATTTTGCCAACTTTTTTCTAAACATTCTTACCTGTAAAATTTTTTAGAGGTATTGAGTGGGGGGAGGGGGATTTTTAAATCACTGGAATTTCAGTGGCAAATTACTGATTGCCAGTAAAGACTTACTGGATATACTTCAGAACAAATCTACTGGAACTAACAGTAAAAAAGTCATTGAATTTGTCTTACTGATAAAACAGTAATACTTACTGGCGCATACAGTTACTTTTTACTGATTTACAGTGGAAGCCTAGATATTGTCGGAAACAGTGAAATTTTACTGTGAATCAGTGAGTTTTTACTGTTTCAAATTTAGGAAGTATTTCTCCTGTTCTTTAACTTCAAAAGGGAAGCAACACGCAGAAAAATGAATCTGTTAAAGTTACAGATTCAGATCTGTTGGAGATTTCTGCTATTTTAACAGATAAAATCTGTTACTATGACAGATAAAATCTGTTAATCTTATAATTCTATCTGTAAAATTTACAGAAATGCTTCTGTTAGAGTCTGCTGATTTGGAGCGATCAAAATTTGTAAATTTAACAAAAGAAATCTGTAAATTTTACAGATTTAATCTGTTCAATTTAATATTCGTGTATGATTGAGTATACCCTGGAAAAAATGTGAGACCACCATCTCACGAGCTTAGGTTAGTGGTTTAGGTAGATAGATCGTGCGTTCGATTCCCCCCAGCATTGCATGCGAAATTTTATTTGTTATATATGCGTTAAAATTTAGAAATATCGATTGGCTATATGTATATCCATACGAATAAACCATGTTCCTAATTAATAATTGTTTCTAAGGCATTTATTTTTATGTTTGAAAGTACGAAAAATCTGTTAATGTAAAATTTACAAATTTTATCTGTAGAATTTACAGATTTTATCTGTAGAATTTACAGATTTTATCTGTAGAATCTACAGATTTTATCTGTAGAATTTACAGATTTTTTCTGTAGATTCAACAGATTTTATCTGTAAATTCAAAAGATTTGGCTAACAAAAATTTTCTGTAGAATCTACAGAAATAATCTGCTGTCCCTATTCCAGCAGATTAAATCTGTAAATTCTACAGACTTTTATGTAGATTCAACAGATTTTTTTTCTGCGTGAAGAAATTAACCTATCTTCAGGTAATAAAAGCTATTAGTAAGAAAATAATTCGTCACCTAATTAATACCTTAGTAGGCTGAGAGCAAAACAAGGAGATACAGATATACACGTGTCAAATTACCAATCCTCATTGAACTACGACGATATCCTACATCTCCTGAGGCTCATCCTACATGTTATAGCTAGGATGAATGCAGATTCCGATTATCGATTCGTGACGGGCTATTACCCTGCATAATTATCCATGCGGATTGGCGTATTTAATCAGTGACTAAAAGACTCTAAATTGCTCATTCAATAGGGATTTCGTCTTTCCACTCGTTTCAATTTAGCTTCGAGTACTAATACTACCTCAATTATAATCCACTATAATTATAACGATACTGCATTCAAACTCATTCATGATTCAATTCACCGTACTTAATTTGCAATTTGTCAATTCCCTCTCATGAAATGTATGTACGAAAAAGCAATTTATGCATTTGATCATAAATTCCATGTGTCAAACGTAACAATAATTATCAGAGCTCATATAATTACTGTTGCTTTGATCTTGAGAATATAGACTGTAAGTGAAATGTCATAATA
The DNA here is from genome assembly GCA_904066005.1 of Synergus itoensis. NCBI lineage: Eukaryota > Metazoa > Arthropoda > Insecta > Hymenoptera > Cynipidae > Synergus > Synergus itoensis. Next base: position 12,468 of record CAJFCP010022908.1, on the reverse strand, counting down.
AAGCAGCTTTCATATTATTTATTATGTAATCAAACTTCGCAATTTTTACTTATAACGAATCATAGAAAGTCACAAATGTGTCGGACCGAGTCTGCGAATTTATTTCAATTTAGGTGACTTTTAATTCAATTGACATTTCGCTTAAACAAAGGAACCATTGAAACGTTTGTCAGCTGAAATGAACTTTCGACAGAAAACGACATGACGTTCTGTTAGCGAAAATAATAACCTATGTATCACTTTTTCAAATTTTTAAAGATATTTCTGAACAAACATTTTTAGAATGTTAATCCCTTGAATATTTGAAAAATTCGAATTGTACCTTCCGAAAATATTATCTAAAATTCGTGTTTTTCTGATAAAAATATGTTGAAAGGCTTCCAAAAACTTTTGAAAAGAAAATCCGCTTTAAAACGAGTATATGTATATTTTTTATCGGAAAAAGCAGAAATGACATTCATATTTTTCATAAAAGCTTTTATATCTGAAATATATACATTTATATACATCTCTCTTTTGTTTGAAAAATTTTCCCTAACATTTTTTTTTGTATTCAGAAAAAAAGTATATGTTTTGCGTAAGAAGTATGGAAAATAATTGTTTCTGGTGAGCTTTTTCTCGACTAAAGGAAATTTTTAAAAAATTCCATTGATTTCAAAAGAGTTTAAAGGAATTTAAGAATTTGAAGAGATTTCAGGATATTTCAAGTGGATTAAAAAGAATTTAAAGTGAACTTCAAACCAACACGTGCGCTAGGTACGCGCACGATTATTTATTTTCCTTCTTACAACTTCAAGTCATTCAAAAACCAATAAAATTTCACTGATTCAAATTTAGAGAGCAGATTTGAAACAATAATAAAATTTATGCGAGATTTCAGAAACATTTCCTTACTTTATCTTTTTTAGAGAGCTTTAAAAGGTTTCTAGAAATTTTAATGGATTTTGACAATTTTGAAGTAATTTTTACAAAGTTCTAAAGATTTTCAGGATTTTTAAAAGATTTCGTGGAATTTTAAGGCATTTCAAGATATTTCGCAGAATTTGAACGGAATTCATGAAATTTTAAGAGATTTTTTTTTAAAAGGTAGGGAATTTTAAGCGATTTGAAATTTTTTGAAATTTTGAGGAAGATTATGAGGTTTCTAAGAACTTAAGAGATTTCAACGAATTTTAAACGATTTCTAATGTTTTCGTGAAATTTCGAGGAATATTAAGCGAATTCAAAAGATTTTTATGATTTTTTAAAGATTTTGTGAAATTTAATGAGATTTCTAATAATTTTAATAAATTTTCAAAGATGTAAAGGGACTTTAAATTTTATCCTAGAACTCAAAGAGTTTCAAGAAGTTTCTGAGAATTTTAAGAGGTTTTTATCAATTTTAAGAGATTTCAACGAATTTTAAGCGGTTTGGAAGGTTTTCGTGAATTTTTAAGTGATTTGAAAAGGTTTCTGGGTGTTTTAAGAGATTTTTAAGAGAATTTTAAATGTCATCAAAAAGTTTCCAGGAATTTTAAAAGAATGCAAGAGATTTTAATAATTTTAAAAATATTTTATGGGATTTTAAAGAATTTTGTGAAATTTTATGAGATCTCTAATAATTTGAAGGGATTTTCTGATTTTTAAAAGATTTTGTAGAATTTAAGAGGATCTTGAAGGTTGTCGTAAAATGTTAAAGGATTTTATGAGATGTTTCTAATTTTTAAAAGGTTTTGTAGAATTTTGAAGGATTTTTTGGGAGTTTGAAGAATTCTTAACGAATTTTAAGCGATTTGGAAGGTTTCTGGGTTTTAAGAGAATTTTAAGAGAATTTTAAATGTCGTCACAAAATTTCCAGGAATTTTAAAAGAATGCAAGAGATTTTAATAATTTTAAAAATATTTTATGGGATTTTTAAGATTTTTGTGAAATTTTATGAGATTTCGAATAATTTGAAGGGATTTTTTGATTTGTAAAAGATTTTGTAGAATTTTGAAGGATTTCATGGAATTTGATAAGATTTCATGATTTTAATGGTTTTTGTGGATTTTCAAGGGATTGTAAGAGGTTCCTGGGAGTTTTAAGAGAATTTTAAATGTCGTTGTAAAATTTCCAAGAATTTTAAAAGATTGCAAGAGATTTTAATAATTTTAAAAATATTTTATGGGATTTTTAAGAATTTTGTGAAATTTTATGAGATT
>CAJFCP010022908.1:0-10278 GCA_904066005.1 Synergus itoensis | reverse complement strand
TTTCGAATAATTTGAAGGGATTTTGTGATTTGTTAAAGATTTTGTAGAATTTAAAAGGATCTTGAAGGTTGTCATAAAATTTTAAAGGATTTTATGAGATGTTTCTAATTTTTAAACGGTTTTGTAGAATTTTGAAGTATTTCATAGAATTTGATAAGATTTCATGATTTTAATGGTTTTTGTGGATTTTATAGGGATTGTAAGAGGTTCCTGGGAGTTTTAAGAGAATGTTAAATGTCTTTGTAAAATTTCCGGGAATTTTAAAAGAATGCAAGAGATTTTAATAATTTTAAAAATATTTTATGGGATTTTAAAGAATTTTGTGAAATTTTATGAGATTTCGAATAATTTGAAGGGATTTTGTGATTTGTTAAAGATTTTGTAGAATTTAAAAGGATCTTGAAGGTTGTCATAAAATTTTAAAGGATTTTATGAGATGTTTCTAATTTTTAAACGGTTTTGTAGAATTTTGAAGTATTTCATAGAATTTGATAAGATTTCATGATTTTAATGGTTTTTGTGGATTTTATAGGGATTGTAAGAGGTTCCTGGGAGTTTTAAGAGAATGTTAAATGTCTTTGTAAAATTTCCAGGATTTTTAAAAGAATGCAAGAGATTTTAATAATTTTAAAAATATTTTATGGTATTTTTAAGAATTTTGTGAAATTTTATGAGATTTCGAATAATTTGAAGGGATTTTTTGATTTGTAAAAGATTTTGTAGAATTTAAAAGGATTTTTAAAGTTGTCGTAAAATGTTAAAGAATTTTCTGAGATTTTTCTAAATTTTAGAAGGTTTTGTAGAATTTTGAAGGATTTCATGGAATTTGATAAGATTTCATGATTTTAATGGTTTTTGTGAATTTTTAAGGGATTTTAAGAGGTTTCTGGGAGTTTGAAGAAATATTAACGAATTTTAAGGGATTTCGAAGGTTTTCGTGAAATTTTTTTGCGCCATTAGTTTTTTTTTCTTCTTTCAACTTCAAGTCATTCAAAAGCCAATCAGGTTTGCAACAACAATGTATGCGAGATTTTCGAGACATTTCGTAACACCATTTTTTTAAGATAGGAACATTTCGTAACACCATTTTTTTAAGATAGGATTTTAAGTTAAAATTTTAAAAAATTATCATAAGCAGAAAATAACAAAAATTATTCTAGTATATCAAATGACACAAATCGGGAGATGATATCTAGCGTGGCTAATCGATTTTCACATAACTTTGGTCCTGGTGATATATTTATAGTAATTGCTTTAGAAGCGTAGATTCGCGGTCATCGGCTAATGGTTACAGGGTCCTCATTGAAATCTGGCTTGCAGTCGAGGTATAGAAGCTGGTCATTGAATGCAACCCTGCAACCCAATGTTCGGCTTTCAGTCTTCGTGATGCTTCGACCTCGTCCTGCACCATTCGCACACATTTTCTTTTCGCTAATAGGAAACGCGTCTCTCTCCATGAATGTCTCTATATTTGGGATTTGCCAGCTCTGTTGGCATGGTATGTGATCCCCTGGAAACTATCCGGGATTTATTGCTTCGAAGCTGAAAAAATGTCGAGTCAACAAGAACTTTGCTGACACCAAATATCAGAACGATGGTTGCTTCGGATATAACAAGAGAATCTGATCAAACCGAATTGGAACGCTAAAAAGTTTCCTTCCTTCGATGCTCACATACTTTTTGTAAATTTTTTGCGATCATTAAAAAATATCAAAAAATCCTGCTTGATAATCACTTTTACAATAATATTTATGAATATACCCGTGCAGTAATTGCCGCAATTAGCCCTATTTAAAATAGGGTTTGGTCGGCATTTCTATTTTCGATAAAAATATTTTAATATTATTGGGCATTTATGGGGCAATGATACAGTAGTAATATTTCATTAATACTTAATTAATAATTAAATAAATTATTAATTAAAACATAGAATTAATTATTTTTTAATGATTTTTTGCCAACTATATTTATGAGTAAATATAGTAACCATTATGACTATAATTTAAAATTCAATGAAATTGTTCTGATTTATTTTCAATAAACAATTTATCAGGATTTTTACATCTGGATAGAGCTACATAAATAAAAGTCTATGATATAATAAATAAAGGTCTATGAAAGTATATTCCTAATTTTTCGAAACTTTGACCTTGAGATTTATTTATTGTAATTGCAAAAGCTAAAACAACTTGAAATTGTCTTCTATATAAAACGAGTCCGATCGCGCGCTTGAGCGCGCGTGTTTCGTATTTGAAATATTTTGAGGTTAGTACGCTTACGTCATTAGGCTTACTGCTCACTTCATGCGTAACCAGTGGTTACGCATGCATGAAGTGAGCAGTAAGGTAACGCTATGAAGATAGCTGAAATGCATGTTTTTTTTATAATAGGAATAATAGGATAAATGGTAAAGAAGAAAATTCTACAGAATCTAAAGTTATTCGTGGTATGAAAGCCGTAGTTCCTTTTTTAGTACCAGTAATGACCATAACTTTAATATTAAATTTATGTAATTCTAAAATTTTCAAACGTGTTCCAATACAAAGCTCATCATTAATACTTAAATTTTTTATCAGCATTACAATTGCTCCTATTTTTAAAGTTAATTTATGAACTGGTAAACCTGGAAATTTTAACGAATTTAAATATTCAATAGGAAAATTTAACTGAACATCCTCATCAGTTTGGTCCACTACTTTATTTTTTGCGTAATCAACACTGTAATATGTTACATCTTTTGCTAAAATTTTCTTTAATATTTTATTATTCAATTTATAAATATCTTCATTATGGCAAGCTAGTATTGCACAATTTGACAAATCATCATTTTCATTCATACTTGTATAGTAATGTTCAACGATGCCTTCCTCTGTTTTGTAACGACCCAACCCTGATTTCCATAAGAAATTTTCTTTAATATTTTATTATTCAATTTATAAATGTCTTCATTATGGCAAGCTAGTATTGCACAATTTGACAAATCATCATTTTCATTTATACTTGTATAGTAATGTTCAACGATGCCTTCCTCTGTTTTGTAATGACCCAACCCTGATTTCCATAAGATTTGCTAAAAGAAAATAAATTGGCTAAAGACCAATTACCTGCTCTTTTATATCTTTTAGATCTTTTTCAGAAGGGCGTATTGGGGTCATGGGGTCCCTTTAGCGATAGGGGTCAAGAAGGGTGTGTCGTCATGGTGGTCACGTGATCGAGAGGGGTCAAGAAGGGCGTATCTTCACAGGGTCCCTTGATTAATAGGGGTCAAGAAGGGCGTATCGTCATAGAGTCCCTTAATCGATTTTGGTCAAGAATCGTCATGAGGGGTCACGTGATCGAGAGGGGTCAAAAAGGGCGTATCGCCATAGGGTCCCTTGACTGATAGGGGTTAATAAGGGCTTATCGTCATTAGGTCCCTTGGTATATAGGGGTCAAAAAGGGCGTATCGTCATGGGGTCACGCGATCGAGTGGCGTTAAAAAGGGCGTATCACCATGGGGCCACGTGATCGAGAGGGATCAAGAAAGGCGTATCGTCATAGGGTCCCTTAATCGATAGGGGTCAAGAAGGGCGTATCTTCATGGAGTCATGTGATCGAGAGGGGTTAAGAAGGGCGTATCGTCATAGGATCCCGTAATATATAAGGGTCAAGAAGGGCGTATAGTAACGGGGGTCACGTGATCGAGAGGCCAAGAAGGGCGTATCGTCATTGGGTCACGTGATCATATATATATATATGATCATATATATATATATATATATATATATATATATATATATACGAATTACTTTTGAAAGTTCTGATTTCTCATTAATATATTGATATACTTGATGCAACAGGTAACATAACAGTTTTCCTATTTCCTATTCCCGTACAAAAATAAGATTAAGTGTTTCTGTTTTTCCATCCTCTTTCCATGAAGTCTCAGGAAATAGAAAAAGTTGAAACGTCCTACTTGTCACTTGTCACCATCTTATTCAAGAATTATATTTTCGCTCTACCTCTAATAATTTAAATACACGTATGGATCGATTTGCATTACTAGTCAAATTTAAAAAAAAGCACAGAGTTTCGAATGCATAAAAGTTTAAATGTATTGGAAAATCGAACCGTAGGTAATTTCCAATTTGGATCATGTCATTACCGGAAGTGAACCGAGATCTACGAGTTACCCATTTTTTGAAAATCGTCTGAAAATCCACCGAGTCGAACCAATATAAAAGAGATGCTATTTTTTCGTTGGTACTTATTTCGTTTCCACTGCGATGCAGTGCACAAAAGTATTAATTTTGAAAGGAAAATTTGTAAGCAGTTTGTGACGAAATTGAATTTAACTTGGCTTGAATATCGTCTTTCAATCAAAAATTGGTCAATATCGATTTCCGAGAAAATTGACTTGTCTATAGTCAAAAGTCAATATAGTAAGATAGAACTTCCGAACTTTCAGCCATACTTTAACCGGAAGCATCTTTTTTTGTGTTCGTCTTTCAGACAATATCTACCATCGGTTGCGCCATTTTCATCATACATCATACATCATACGTCACACGTCATGTGTTATAGAGCGTTTTGGGCGAATACCTTATCCGGTAGACGTTTTCCAAGCATCAGCGTAAATATGAGCCTCGATCTCGACGCCTTGCCAGGGAACGTAGAAAAGGGTTTATTTTTCCGAGAGCCAAGTTGTACATGCTCATACACTACTTGTAGCACTTGCACGTTTTCACACTTTGGCAACGACTCGATTTCTGGTACAATTTTTATTTTTACAGTACACGAATAACATGCCAAATGAAAAATATAGCCAAAGAGTGATCTGCAAACAGGCTTTCGAATAGGAGAATTAAACAACCATTTTATAACTCAACATAAAGGAGAAATCGGCATGAATAAAAATACAATTTAGTAATGAAAATATGTCTATAAATTTGATCGATTCTATATACGAGTGGAAAAATTTCATGCTGTCAGTCTAATGTCAGATCTGGCCTAGATCTGGTTTCATTTAAACTCGTTTCAAGCGTCTAATATGAAACTCCTATATGTCAGGAAACTTTGTTGTTGTATATGCTTCAATGAAACTTTCAATTTTGACGAAAGAGATATTGCAATTTGAGAATTTACAAAGAGGAACAAAATTATCCCTCAAGAATTTAAGAGTCTCTTTTATTATTATCACGGCCGAGAGTTGCATCAAAATTCACAAATGTAAATTTTTTTATAAACTCAGAATTCTTTGACATGTACTTTGTCCTCCTTTTTATCATCCAGAGAAAATGTAAAGGATATTCTATTGCTAAAATGTTTGTCTCAGTTTTCCATTCTTCATGCATGCGTATATTTTGTAATCCGAGTTCCTGAAAAAAAAGAATAATGAGAGAGGAAAATAAGTCGAAAATGCTAAATCGTGGGCATCGTTAGAGGGAAAACTACTTTTTATCCTTGCAGCGGGTGGGATTCGTTTTAAGACTACCATATATATTTATGCAAATGTAACGCCGTACATGTCACGATTTTTCAGCTTCATTGTCACAAATGTTATGCCTCCTTCGTATGCTACGATTGTAAAGCAAGAGAGGTCGAGATTAATCCAAGACTTTGTACTATTTTATATTTAAAAGGGCATGTTATAATCACAATATTCTTTACATAATGTTATAACCCTACTCTCTCAATCTGAATTAGTAAGAAGTTACTAATGAAATAGTGTCGATTCGTTTACTGATTCACTTTAGTAAGCATTTTTACTATCAATTAGTTAAAAACTACTAATTTGCAGTAAAAAACTATTAATTCATTCAGTACAGTTCACTAATTGATTTAGTTATCCTTACTAAATGAATTAGTTGTTTTTTACTATGAATTAGTAGTTTTTAATTAATTGATAATAAAAATACTTACTAAAGTAAATTAGTAAACGAATCGGCACTAATCATTAGTAATTTCTTACTAATTCAGATTGAGAGAGTAAAATAACCTTTAGTATTCAAATATTCAAATCGAAATCTTGTGATTACGTGTTTATTAAAAATATTCTCCTCTATCTTAGAAAAAGTGGTGTCACGAAATGTCTCGAAAATCTCGCATACATTGTTGTTGCAAACCTGATTGGTTTTTGAATGACTTGAAATTGTAACAAGAAAAACAAAATAATCGCGCACATATTGGTTTTCTGGCCTCTTAAAATTTTACAAAAAACTTCGAAATCCTTCAAAATTTATTAAAATCTCTTAAAATTCTTAAAAACCTCTTGAAATTCATTAAAATTTTTGAAAATATCTAAAAATTCTTAGAAATTCTCAAAAAATTCTAGAAAATTTTTTAAAAATCAGAAAAATCTCTTGAAATTTCTTAAAATTATTAGAAATCTCATAAAATTCCATTAAACCACTTAAAATTTCACAAGATTTTTATAAAACTCATAAAAATCTCTTTAACTGCCTTAAAATTCTTAAAAATTTCATGAAATCCTTCTCTCTAAAACTGAATCAGTGAGATTTTCACTGAATCAATCAGTAGTTTAGGTTTTCACTGAAAAATCAGTGGTTTTTGCCCTGTCACTGGTAAAACCAGTGAAAATGTTCACAGAAATAAATCGATGACCACGAAATAACTGATTCCTCCAATGATTGTTTTCACTGATTAATTCAGTTACAAATTTCTTCCAAAAATAAACGTCATTTGTCGTCGAAAACCATTGAATTCGCCTTTTTATTTTTAATTAAAAATCTCCAAAATTTTTTAAAAATTAGAAAAATCTCTTAAAAACCGTAAAAATTTGACAACTTTCAGAATCGTTTTAAATTCTACGAAATCTTTTAAGTCATAAAAATCTTTTGAAATCCATCAATAAAATTACTGGTCAAACATTAAAATCCTTCAAATTCCATACAATATTTTAAAATTCATAAAAATCTCTTGAAATGTGTTAAAATTTGTGAAAATCTCTTAGAATTCCTAGAAACTTTTGGAAATTCCTTAAAATTCTACGATTCACTGAGAATCAGTGAAAAGTCACTGATTTCCAGTAGATTTTTCACTGATTAAAATCGTGAGAAAAGAGTCACTGAAAATCAGTGGAATTTGACTGGGAATCAGTGAAATTTCACTGATTCAAGTTTAGAGAGTATTAAAATTATTAGATATCTCATCAAATTCCCTGCAATCCTTTAACATTTCACAAAATATTTTCAAAATCATAAAAATCTCTTCAATTCTTTTAAAATCACTTTAAAATCGTCCAAATTCCTTACAACACATTAAAATCGCTAAAAATTCCTCCAAATTTTATAACATTCCAAATCCATTAAAATTTTTTTAAAAATGCTTTAAAATTATATGAATTTCTTTAAAATTCCACAAAATATCTTTAAATCCCTTAAAATTCTACGAAACCTTTAGAAATCCTAAAATTCTTTTGAATTTAGTAAAAATTACTTGAAAATCGTCAAGATCCCTTAAAATTCCTAGAAACCTTTTGAAATTCCTCCCTAAAAAAAGGAAAAAAAGTGATCTCACAAAATATGTTTCGAAAATCTGGCATACATTTTGCTGTTGCAAATCTGATTGGCTTTTGAATGACTTGAAGTTGTAAGAAGGAAAACAAAATAATCGCGCGTTCAGCACGCGTGTTGGTTTACTAGTTTTTTAAAAAAATAATTGACCTCTTTGGCATGACAAAATTCAATTGTTTTTCTGGTATAATTTTTTTCCTTGAAGAAACCTATACAAATATATACATGAGAATGCATTCAAGACGTAAACGTAATATTTAACTACAAGGCATTAGTATTGCGCTTCTCTATTTCCTGATGTACTCTGCGTAGGATCATTATATAATGCTGCATTATATGTGACTACATGTACCCGCTGCATTACTCTTGCCACTGAACGTGAGGAGACAGTGATGCAAATACAAACCTGTGTCTGTATCTGCAGCCACGTACGTGAATGTATATATATATATACATTACACAAATGTTTGTGGCCTTTGTAAGGGAAAATACATTTTCCAGTTGATAATGACTTCGATAAAATTTACATTGAAGAGGCACGCAAAATAATAGCACTGCCAAGTAAAAAAAATTATTGAGAATAAAAAAATTGTATAAATCTACATGTTTTTTATTTTAACTCTCAGTTAAGCAAAACCTACGAACGAAGCGCGCCGTCTGCAAATCGATAATAAGTTCTCGTTATTTCGGGTGTCGCAAGGAATCATGAATATTGCATTCTGAGAAAACTGTAGAGAGCTTGAGCTATTATTCCAAGAAAGTGAGGTAGCTAAAATAATTGAAATACGCCTAGAGCTCTGTTTGATTGACGGAATAAGAAATTTGGCCGCTCTCTTGCACATTTGATGCAGGACAATTGAGCATTACCTACACGAAATCTGAAAACCTTCTCTTATTAAAAGAGAATGTAGATTACAATATGTAGATTATCATGTATTGAAAAATTTCATCTTTAGCGAAAGTACGAATTCAATTTCCTTTAAACGATATAATCTATCTCAATATTTGTATTTGTAAAAAAAAGGCAAGCACAGTTAATCACATTTTGGTTTGAAGGCAATTATTCGTCTCCGGGTAGTGCTTCTTCGACAAAGGAGTGACATGTAGGTTGTGAACCATTTACACAACTTCTGTAGATATAACTATGTGCCCCTACATTATTGTATCACACAACTATAGAGGCACAACATGTATAAATGTGTACCTGAGATATTAGTCCCTTGCTTATTATTAAATGCCTAGACAAACGTCCCGCTTCACCTCAATATGTTGAGGTTTATATATGTTTATACATCAGATACTCTCAAAGGCACTTATCACAGATTCAATAGAATTGCATGCATAAAGAAAAATATAAGTACAAATTTTGTTTGAGATTATTTTACTACTGCAAACCAAACCAAACCAAACCAAAGAAGGTTTAGTTGAAGGTTGTGCAAACCAAATAAGGGGAATTTGGAATTGTTTCAAGTTACTTTAGTTTCAGTACTATTTTCGATTTCAAACTTCTTGGTTAATTCGCCCTAATATCCAAATACAATAAGCCAAAATCGATATATATTTTTATAATAAGATGAGAGAGTTGCATTTTGGGCGAAAGTTCAGACACGAGATTTCTATTAACATGCTAATCGATTAGTTAAATATGCATTTATATAAAGCCAGCAGACGATAACATTTACGTCGCAACTAATTCCCTAGTAAATTATTAAGCAAAGAGAGGTAGTGAATATGTTTTGAAGTTTTAGCCAACCAAACGGAAAAGCGCAAAGTTCCCAAGATGCTGATCAGTGATCAAAGTTTTCTGCATATTTTCTTATACACAAAAACTGGTCGTTACATAATTTAAGTGCATCTTTGGCAATATTAAATTTCCGTATAACAAACCTGTTTTAAATAACTATTTAAGAGTACAAATAGAAAATTGATCAATCTTTATAAGTAAATATAGTAACCTTTATGACTATAATTTAAAATTCAATGAAATTGTTCTGATTTATTTTCAATAAACAATTTATCAGGATTTTTACATCTGGATAGAGCTACATATAATTGTCCATGAGAAAATAAAGGTCTATGAAAGTATATTCCTAATTTTTCGAAACTTTGACCTTGAGATTTATTTATTGTAATTGCAAAAGCTAAAACAACTTGAAATTGTCTTCTTTATAAAATAAACGGTAAAGAAGAAAATTCTCCAGAATTTAAAGTTATCCGTGGTATGAAAGCCGTAGTTCCTTTTTTAGTACCAGTAATGACCATAACTTTAATATTAAATTTATGTAATTTTAAATTTTCAAACGTGTTCCAATACAAAGCCCATCATTAATACTTAAATTTCTTATCAGCATTACAATTGCTCTAATTTTTACAGTTAATTTATTAACTGGTAAACCTGGAAATTTTAACGAATTTAAATATTCAATAGGAAAATTTAACTGAACATCCTCATCAGTTTGGTCCACTCTTTTATTTTTTGCGTAATCTACACTGTAATATGTTACACCTTTTGTTAGGTTAGGTAAGATGACGATACGCCCTTCTTGACCCCTAATTAAGATTACGTGATCGATAGGGGTCACGTGACCACATCTCAACCACGTGACCCCTCTCGATCACGTGACCCCATCTTAACCATTTGACCAATATCGATAACGTGACCCCTTTAGATAAAGTGACCTCATATCAACCACCTGACCCTCCTTGACAAAGTGACCCCTAGATCACGTGACCATAATGGCGATACGCCCTTCTTGACCTTTAA
>CAJFCP010022905.1:0-18094 GCA_904066005.1 Synergus itoensis | reverse complement strand
GGCCAACTTACCCCGGCTATGTTTTTTAACATTACATTTTTTTATATGTTAAGGAACCCAAGCAATAAATTTGAACGATACATCATTTCAAAGCTCTTAGTATAGACACTTGAAAACCATATTTAGATTTGACAATAATGATTATTTATTAATCTATAAAATGAAAAAACCAGAAAGTAAAAAGTTTACTGACCACGGTCAAAAGCAGTTTTTCAAAGATATTTTCGACATAAGGCTGCGACATGCAATGAAATCACACCGGAAGTCTTTGCACAACTTAATACACTTACACTACGCGTGGTGAGGTTGTTAACATTACCGTTGTTTAAAAAAGGGCATTAGCCAACTTGCCCCGTTGGCCAACTAGCCCCGGTCTCCCCTACTGCCTGGGTGTGTTTAGATGGGTGTTGTGATTACAATTCAAAGCCTGAAGTCTACAAAAAAAATTCATCCGGCCACAGAGTTCAATATTTTCGAGAAATCATCTTTTACATAAATAAGAAGTAACGAAAATTATTCACAGAGTCTTTTCATATTAACAGAAATGATTTCTAATGTCTTCCATTTATTCGAATAATGGTATTTTTTTCAACAAATGAGATATAATTATATTTACAGAGTCTTTCTAGTTTTCTTGAATTGATTTCTAATGCGTGGGTGGGTTTGATGGAGTGTTAGGGTTAAATTATATAGCCAAATGTTCCTCTGAAAAAATCATCAACACAATAACTTTGCATTTTGTGGAAATAGCTTTTTTTTGCTAATTACTAATTTGGAAAATCTTTACCAAATCTTCTTTAGCTATACGTAAATTAAAAAAATTTTTTTATATCTATTTTATCGGTCATTATTTTCCATTGAACGTATTTTTCTTCCATTGTTTTTTTTAAATATTTTTTTTAGATAATATTTATTTGATATGTTTTTTAAATAATTTATTATAATATATTAACAATTATTTCTCCTACATATGGTTCCATGTTTTTTCTATTTTGAATATGGCACCAGAAGTCCATTTAAATCGATTTAGTGATCGATCGAGATACCCAGGCGGCGCTGATTGTATTGTTTGTGTTTACTTTTTTTCGGAAAGTTTAAAGTTTGTTATTTTAGTGTTTTATTAATATTTATCGCGAGTGTTGACGATTCTGGGGGACTTTCCGACTCCAGTATGGATTTCTTCTTCCTTGTGGAGAAAAAATTGCCTCCCGATATCCTTTCGTTGCGCCAGCATTTGGAATCAATTTTTTGTGGTGAGTTAGCTAGGTTAGATTACCCCCTACATGAGCCTTAAAGGCTGATTGTTCTTCAGTAAATCATCAATTGCGGACTTGGCAAGAAAATAAAAAGAGTATTTTTTTTAGAACAGTAAATAAAGAGAAAATACGAAATGTGGAAAATAAAAAAGCAGATATGAGCCACTATTACTCAAGTAATATTCATTTAAAAAAACAACATTATCCAATTGAGTTTAAGTTTGGATAAAGAGTAATCCTATTCGATGGTTTCGCAAATAAATCTCTCCATTGGAGAAAAATTTTACGTGCGTTTTTTGATGAAAATAACTGCTTTCGTAAGACAAGAACAAAAATTTGACCCATAAGTTCTGGATAGATTTTTGGACCGTATAACGATGCTTAAAAACTGTTTTTCCCAAGTTCAAGGCTGTTGGAGCTTTTTTCAAAACATAAAAATGACTGCCGAGTTTCTCTAATATGTTATTCGGTTTACTCATTTTAAAATCCGCTTTTTGAAACCGCAAAAATACACGGTTTAAAGTTTCGTTTAGCCGAGGAGGTTTTTTCGTTGGCAGGAGGGACGTTGACTGTGTTTTGCGTAAAAACTAATTTGTGCAGCTAACATGGGAAATTTTCGGTAAGAATAGAGACGTGGTAAGAGAAGGGTACTGACAATATTTTTATGTGTGTAATGTTGACGTAGATTAGATGTATTTTCTGTAGATATTCAGCTTGCTAGAGGTAGAAAGATTGTCGAGGGCGAACAATAAAGGATGTCTAGTTTACAAAAGAACAAGTGCTTTATTGTAAGGATAAACTTGCTTACAGCATGGCTTGAAAGAGACTAAAGACTACACGGTACGGAAACCGAAAGGCGACCACGCCTTGAACTCACGCATGCGCACAATGTACAAAGCAGTAAAAATATGCAAAGCTTACTCCAACACTTCCGCCGCTTAAATATGTTTTACATTCTCACTTTCGTACAATCCAATGCTCTCGCTGTGAGCCAGAAAACGACTTCTTGGCAACGCTTTGGTAAGAATATCCGCGCGCTGAGTCTCAGATGAAGTGTAAACTACACGTAGAATTCCTGCCTCTGCTATCTCACGCAACTGATGATATCGGATATCAATATGCTTTGTTCGTTTATGAAATTCGCGATTTTTAGCTAGGCGAATTGTGCTCTGGTTGTCAACACAGTGTAACGAGAACAGGTTTTATTTTAAATGTTTATTTGAAAGATGTTTTCTTTGAAGAGAATCTATATTCTAAGTTCCTGAAAATAAAAAGACTTATGCCCTCTTATAGGCTAAAAACCTGTAATCGTGGGTCGTGGGACGTTTCGAGGGAAGCAAATAAGTACGCAATACATTTAACAAAAACAAAATAAGCGTTTATTCAAATAAAAATAATGAAAACAATCATGAAATGAGGGATTTATCGTTATCCGCACGCGGAAAGACTCGATATAAATCAATACTTTATTCCTTGATTAAGAGACTCGATATAAACTAATTTAGTTCATCGCGTAACGAATGAACGATAATCCTCCAAAATAAACCAAAGAATAATTACTATTTCGTGACGTTAATTACATGCCATTTCAAACGGTTAATTAATTACTTTGTGAAATTTACTCATCAATGAACATGTTGATCAAGACCAGAAAGATCAAAAATATAAAGAGTTGACAAACTAGAAAAATGTCGGATATTGCATAACTTATAGAACTCCTATCGCTCTCTTACGGCCCTAAGTCCGAATTACATTGATTCAAATCTTTATTTATTTCTTACAAATTTCATCATGTGGACTCATATAATCTCAACCCCTTTACGTGAGAGTTTCCGCTAAGCACAAATAAATACGCCCATCATTTGCGTGAGCTAAGAGACACCGTTATTCGCTTTATAATCCCGATTGCGTCCTAAGTATTATTTTAAGAGCAAGAATTCACCGTGCATATTATAACTTTCATGTAACAAGTCTCGCGATAAGTTAGTTCTCGCGACCCAAATTTAAATAATTCAAAAATCATTAAAGTTCACTGAGTCCCACAGCCTGGTACAGCGTACATAGGTACTCATCCCCAAAAAGTATAAGTCAAACCGTTTCAAAATTATTATGTCCCACTGAGTTACCACAGCCTGGTACAGCGTGCATAGCAACTCAGTTTTTTAAAGAGAGAAAACGCAACTTTGCGATAAATGAAATTTATACGAATTTAAATATAAAGAAAAAATATGATAGAAATTTCCTGAGTCCCACAGCCTGGTACAGCGTACGTAGGTACTTAGCAATTTCGCAAATACAAAAAATAAATGGCGAAAATCAAAGTCAAAAATCAGAGTCAGTAGCCTGGAGCAGCGTGCACTAACCCATTAGAGAAAAAACTATCTTTTTACAAAGATAGGTTAATAAAGAGAGGAGAACCCCAGCCTGGAACAGCGTACAGAGTTTCCTATATCATACTACTACCTGAGTTACGAGGGCGGCTGACTGCTTCGGACTGCTGCTACTGAAAATGCTTGAAGAAAGTAGTAGTGGCTGGATGCGATGAGACCTAATGACATCACGGTCAGGAGACAAAACCTGAACGCTGGAGGCACGGCACCATGTGCCGCATGAAGCCTGGTTGCGATCCGTTGCAGGACGCCGACTGTGGCCGATCGCCCGTCTTTTAACTCGGCTGTGGGCCTGGTCGTTGATGAGAAAGAGTGAGGGGCTACGCACCTATCGTTCTCAGGCGGTACTGCTCACCGATCGATATTCCCTTTTCATGGTCGATCTGCACTGAAGTGGTAACGGCGTAAGGTTGGTTGCCTACGCTGAGGCATTTCAACCGCTCTGTACTATGTTGGTAACCGTAGGCTTGGTTGCCTATGTACAGGCATTATGGTATGTGGCACCCTTACAACAGAGTACCGTTGCGTGTTTACACTGACGTCCGCTACTGCTCAACAATCTTCTAAGCCAAACTACTTCTTTTGCAGCAGCCGAAGCAGCAATATATTCTGCTTCTGTAATGCTTCGAACTACTAACTTTTGTCTCTGAGATGCCCAGGTCACTGGACCATTAGCTAAACTTAACAAGTATCCCGTAGTTGAGCGTCTAGTTTCTAAATCGCCCGCGTAATCCGCATCTGAATACCCTATCAGCTGTGGTTCGCTTCCGCCGCTTCGATATCTTATACCTACATTTTTGGTTCCAACTAGAAACGCAAAAATATGTTTAACCGCACGCCAATGATTCTCGCTTGGTTTGTTTAGAAACTTACTTGCTGTGTTTACAGCAAAAGCTATATCCGGTCTCGATACTATAGCAAGGAACATAAGAGACCCCACTGCCTCTCTATACGGTGCATTACACAGTTTTTCGTTATCTGAATCTATAAGCTGTAGCGTGACACTTAGATCCACAGGGACCGATAACGCTTTAGCCTCGCTCATATTAAAGCGCATGAGAATTTTTCGCGTGTACGCGCCTTGATGTAGTAGCATACTTTTCTCTGTACGATCACGTACTATTTGCAGTCCAGTAAAGTTACTACAATTTCCGACGGTGATTTCGAACTCGCTTTTCAATTTTTCAATCACGTTTTCTAAAATTACTCGCGATTTACATGTTAGAAGACCATCGTCTACATATAGCGCAAGATAAATCGCACAGTCCTCGTTGGAATTGCTAAAGAAAATGCACTCGTCTGCATCTGATTGTTTAAACTGAAACCGCCGCAAAAAATCACAAAACTTTTGATTCCAGCACCTTGGTGCTTATTTCAGACCATAGAGTGATTTTCTCAACCGACAAACAGTTTCACTCGCGCTTTGGTCGACCTCTCAGTCCACTGGAATCTTCATGTGAATCTCTTCCTGAAGGTCCCCGTAGAGTGGGTTCCAAGTGGATATTTAAGGCCATTCAAAACTCGGACGGAAGCGTGCGCCGATATAAAGCAAGATTGTATGTGCACGAGGGTTTCTTCAAGAAAAAGGTGTGGACTACGAGGAGACATATGCACCGGTCGTACGCTACGATTCGGTGAGAGTGCTGTTGGCAACAGTAACTCAAGAATGCCCGTTCTCCACTCCTTTCAGCCAATCTTCCTCGTCACTTTCATCACTCGAACTTGTTTGTCTGTTGACACACTCACGAAAAACAACATTTCATGACACTGTCACTTTCTTTGTATCTGGATGATACAGCCGATAGTTCTTTGACTCTCTGTCATAACCTACGAGGATGACCTTCTTCGCTCTTGCGTCGAATTTTCGTGTGCACTGTTTAGGCACGTGTTCGTAGCCTTCCTCGCCGAAAGCTCGCACGTGTCCCAGATCTGGTTTTTTACCCGTCCAGACCTCGTACGGAGTTTTAACATCGTCCTCCTTAGCTAGTGAGACTCGATTTAGTAAATACACCGCGTTACCTGCTGCTTCCGCCCAGAACGAAGTCTCAAGCTGCTTGGCATATAACATTGTACGCGCGCATTCTACAATTGTCCTGTTGTCTCGCTCGGCTCTCCCATTCTGCTCGGGAGTGTACGGTGCCGTCGTCTGGTGTAATATCCTACGAGATTGCATGTAGTTACGCATCTGCTCGTTGCAATATTAGCGACCGTTATCGGTTCTCAAAGTTTTCATAACGCGTCCGAATTTAGTTGCCACTGCACGCTCGACGATCTTAAGGTCTCGAAAACATCAGACTTGTGTTTCAGAAAAAACACTTGTCTAAACCCCGAAGCATCGTCCTTATAGGTGACAAAGAACTTTGCGCCACCGATCGACTCTTCCGACATCGGCCCGCACACGTCGCCATGAAAGAACTCCCCCGGTTCCCGACTCACAGACTCGACACTTTTCTCAAAAGGCAACCTATGCGTTTTTCCTAAACTACACGCATCACAGAAAAAGTCTCTTTTGTTTCCTACCTTTACACCACTTACCACGCCGTACGACACTAACTTGGACAACGCGCGTTTATTTAAATGCCCGAGGCGCTAGTGCCATCCCTTCAAACTTGTTGTTGACACATTTACCTCTTCTGGACTCTGTTGAACTCTGGCTCGAAACAAAAGTCTGCAAATTCCATTCGACTGCTTGACTCCAGTCGCGAGAATTTCGTTGCCGCGCACTATCAATGCATCATCCTCTCGAAAAACAACCGAATAGCCGCGCACTGTACACATTCCTACGGAAAATAAATTTTTCTTGACGTTCGGAACATACAACATATGCTCGATTCGAGCTTCACTCCATACGCCGTCTATTAGTCTGTTCACAAACACCGTTCCTTCTCCGGTCACGTCGCACTGTCCATTATCTCCGAGTAATATAGTGTCACCATCATTCCTCGGGTGAAACTCCACGAACCAGTCTCTCCTGAACGTAATGTGTTTCGAACACCCACTGTCTATATACCAGATATCGCCTTGATCGACCGCAAGTATTGCGCGTCGCTGCGCGTCATCTAGCCTTTTGTACCGATCGTGTTCGATTTGACTCGGACTGTTAGACATATACGTACCTAAGTGAACCGCCACGAATGCAACTCCTGGAGAGCTGTTGCTGTCCACCTTACCCTTGCCATTCTCTTTCCTTTGGCTGCGTTCAGGGCAATCACGCGCGAAATGACCTTTCTTCTGACAAGCAAAACACTCGATGTCTTTTCTGTCCTTCTTCTTTTTCTTCTGCTTCGGCTTTGCCTTTGACTCCTCATTTCTCGTTTTTGTGGGTCTCACCGCAGCAAAGGCCGTCACTTCCGCCGTGTCGGCGTCCAACCGGCTTTCCTCTCGTAGCAGACGTTCCTGTAAATTCTCGAATGTCTGCCTCTCCGGTTCAACACTATCCCACGCAGTTTGAAACGTTGAGCATTTCGCTGTTAGACGCCAACACCTTCGCCATGATTGTTAGTTCCGAAAGATTTTCGCCAAGATCCATGAGCTCTGTTGCCATGTTTTGTATTTTAGACATGTGTTGCACCACCGTATCCGTGGGCCCCATACGATACTCATGGAACTTCTGTGTGAGCATCAGCTTGTTTGATGCTGACTTGCGTAAGTGAATAGCCACCAGCTTGTCCCACATTTGCTTTGCAGTGACACTTACCAACAAAGGCTCGAGCTGGGCATATTCCAACGATGACGATATGAAGAAAATGGCTTTCGCGTTATCCTTCATCCACGCCTTATTGTTTCCTCCAATCGTCAGGGTGGCATCCCATGGATCCGGAATGGGTTGCGTTTTTGCGCAAAACCGTGAGCGTGAGAGAGATAATAGAAATAATGCGTCTCTCTCACTCTCATGTTTTTGCGCAAAAACGCAACGCTCAACTGGTTACAATAAAGTAACCAGTTGCGAGACTGGTGGTGGGGGGCAACTGGCTTGTTGCGTCTGGAATGCGTGCCTCGTCCGGCTTTGGAATTGGCGCAGAAGGTGTGGCCTTGGAGGTGGTGAGCGACTTCTTGTTCTTTCTCGGGACACGCACTTTTGCCGATATTGAGGGCGTTTTCTTAGAGGTGCGTGTCCTGGTGCTGGGTGGTTCGGGTTGAGTAATGAGTATTGACCAATTGGATCGTCCTTCTGGGCTTAGGTGTTTTTGCCGGTGTTGTAGGGAGGACGATCGGTTTAACTGGCCTCTCTATCGCCAGGATGCGTGGCTTGGTGGTGGGGGCCACGTGCTTCGGAGCTTCGGGTTTCCTTCCTGCGCAAACCTTGGCAGGGAGCGTCGGTTTTCTATCGAAAATTTCATCCTGGACATCGGGATTCGAAAGCGGTTTCATAGGCGTCTTCAAGGACAGCTTCCTTGGTCTTGGCCTGCCAATTGCTGCGCACGGTTTCGGTGTTAGTTCTTTGTCGTAGAGAGGACCCACGTCCTTGAAACACTGGAATCCGTTGCTGAGCGGTCAATTTATACTGTGCTGGACAAAGACGGTCGGGTGGGGGTTATCAGTAGCGGCGGAGAAATTAGAAAGCAATTAAGCGGTATTACCAGTTTGATCGCTACGATACGGAATTAAGTCTTTGAC
The DNA here is from genome assembly GCA_904066005.1 of Synergus itoensis. Classification (NCBI taxonomy): domain Eukaryota; kingdom Metazoa; phylum Arthropoda; class Insecta; order Hymenoptera; family Cynipidae; genus Synergus; species Synergus itoensis. The sequence goes on along the minus strand of CAJFCP010022905.1, from coordinate 9,831 downwards.
GTGTATATGACGACTAAACGCCCCTTTCGCGTCTTTCAGATCGAAGATAACTGCAGAGATCTTCTTTACCACGGTGAACGGTCCTTGGTACTTTTCGGCTAATTTTGCGTTAAAATCGCCAATTTTATTGGAAAGGAAATGTGTCCTTTTCAATACTTTATAACCTATTTCCGGTGCCCATCTTCAACGTCTGAGATTGTAATGGCCTTGCTGTTTCTGGAAACTTTTAGCTGTCTGGCTTTGAGCCAACTCGATGGCTGCGTGCAGTTTCTCAATACGGTGTTGATGTTTTTCCCTAGATGGTAGGGCCGTCACATGAGCAAGACTTCCTGGTGTTCGTAACTCTCGTCCGAAGTTTAAGTAGGCTGGTGAAAATCCTGTGGTGGCGCTGATGGCGGTATTATAAGCAAACTGAAGCTCTGCGAGATATATGTCCCAAGTTTTCTGCGTTTTCTGGACGCTTTGGGCTATCATTGTTTTTATCACCCTATTTGCTCTTTCCACTGGATTGCACTGCGGAGTATACGGCGGTGTCAAACGGTGTGTAATGTGCATATCCTGGAGAAGAGCTTTGAGTTCTTTTCCGACGAACTGACGTCCATTGTCGGAAACGATGGTCGACGGGCAGCCATGACGATGACAGATTTGGTCCTTAACCGCCGTGGCTATGGCCTAACTTGTGGCTTTTCTTAAGGGCGGTCAACTTATACTGTGCTGGACAAAGACGGTCGGGTGGGGGTTATTAGTAGCGGCGGAGAAATTAGAAAGCAATTAAGCAGTATTACAAGTTTGATCGCTACAATACGGAATTAAGTCTTTGACGTGTATATGACGATGATATGATCTTGCATAACAAGAAGCCAAGTATTTCCAGCATTTGATCGTGGTAGCGGTCCGACGAGATCAATGGAAACCATCTCCCAAGGCGCCTCGACATTGGTGGCATGCATCGTTCCAGCTGGGGCCTGATTGTGGGCCTTAAACTTCTGGCAACTCTCGCAGTTACGGACGTATTGAGCGCCCATCCTAAGCATTCCTGGCCAATAGTGATGTCTGGCCAAACGAGCGAGAGTCTTGGCAACTCCGAGATGTCCGGCTTTTGGGTCGTCATGAACATCTCTGAGAACTCGTTGTTGTTCCGATTTTGGCACACAAATCTTCCATTGTTCGCCCTGGTGATAATCATTAAAATCCAGAGTATGAAGTATATGACGGTAGAGACGGTTTTCTCGGATACAATATTCAGGATTTCCGGTCGGATCATCCAAGACGGTTTGATAGCACCACGTCGATATCTAATCTCGAAGTCCCTTTCTGATAATTCCATCGCCCATCGGGCCAAGCGTCCTGACGGATTATCGATCTTTTCCAACCACTTGAGCGAAATGTGATCGGTAACAACTACAAAATGGTAGCCCTCCAAGTAATCTCGCATTTTCCAAATGCCCCATTTTACAGCTAGGCATTCTAACTCTGTTGCGTAATAGTTGCTTTCGGCATGACTAACGGCGCGACTCGCATAGGCGATAATCCTTTCAGTATCGCCGTCCATTTGCGTAAGTACGGCTCCTAATCCCTCCTTGCTGGCATCGGTTTGAAGGACAAATTCCTTGGTCCAATCCGGACAAGCTAAAATCGGCGCTGATGTGAGCCTTCTTTTCAGTTCGTCAAAGGCCTCCTGGCGTTCCTCGGTCCAATTAAACTGGGCCTTCTTTTTTAATAATTGATGAAGTGGCGCTGCAACACGGGCGACATCTTTAATAAATCGTCGGTACCAAGAGATAAGTCCTAAGAACCTTCGGGCTTCCTTGATATTCCTTGGCGGTGAAAGATTCTGAATTGCGGCGACTTTCTCTGGATCAGTATGTAAGCCATTTTCATCAACAACATAGTCGAGATAATGTAGTTTAGGCCGAAAGAAATTACATTTTCTCGGATTTGGCCTTAGTTTTGCCTCAAAAAGTCGGTCGAAGATCTTCTCCATCATCGAGATGTGTTCCTCAAAAGTCTCGGTGCAAATAACTATATCGTCTAAGTATGCGAAAGCTTGCGAGGCCATATTAGGCGTGATTATGCGGTCCAAAAGCCTCTGAAAAGTTGAAGGAGCGGTGTGCAGACCCATGACATTGAATTCGTACAAACCTCTTCCAGGAACGGTAAAAGCTGTTAAAGGTTTGCTTTCTTCGGTTAATGGTACATGCCAATAACCGTTTTTAAGGTCGATGGACGACAGATACTTTGCTCCTCTGAGTTTATCTAAGATGGCGTTGATCTGTGGGATTGGATAAGCATCCTTTTCAAATACTTGGTTCAGCCTTCGAAAATCAATACAGAACCTTGCTCTTCCATCTTTACGTCGTGTAATTAACACTAGAGAACTCCAAGGACTGTTTGAAGGTTGAATCACTCCCTCCTTCAGCATATCGTCGACTTCCTTATCGATGATCTCTTGAATTGCCGGGTTTCTCGGTCGATAACGTTGTTTCAACGGTGTAGGATCTATGAGGCGAATTTCGTGTTTGATGAGTGGCGTGACGCCCTTGACGGATGTTAGGCGTTCCATTTGATCGGCTAGGAATTTCTCAGCTATTTCTTTCTCTTCAGGCCTAAGATGACTCATTGGTACTGGACCTTCGGCTGTGCAGATCTCCCGTTGGCGGTTTCGGTGCAGTGGGAAGACCTTAATTCGGTTGATGAAGACTTTAAGACCTAAAAGAGATAGACTATCAACTCCTATAAGTACAGGGTGGTTGAGAGTGCGAAGAATCGAAAATTCCGCCTCGATCGTTTTTCCTAGAGCTGTTAATTTGCCGAACAAAGAATTTCCAAGAGGTGTTTCGGTTCCGTCAGCCATTATAGCAACGGTATCGCTTTTATGTTGAATCCAATTCTGGGACAAAAACTCTTTAGCGGTTTGTTCATCCACGTAAGAACAAACTGATCCTGGATCAACTAATGCGTCAAAAACAAAAATGCCTATCCTTATCGGTATAAATATTCGTGGCTCCTCCGATGGTGAAAAGTTGTGGGCCGGGATTGAGCCTAGGTTCGCCCTGCCCCGCTTGAGTTTCCCTGTTTTTGACAAGGACAATCTCAAGTCAGGACTCCATCTTTTCCGCATTTTGAGCAGAATTTTTTAGGCGGATTTCGGCACCACCTTCTTGAATGACCTGTTTGTTTACAGCGCCAGCAAACCTTTTTAGGATCATACACCGGAGTAACATTGGCCGTAAGTTGTTTGTTTGGTCTAAACGTTGTCCTCTGATCCAACTTCGCTTGTTGTTTTTGGGCCTCTTGAATTTCCTCGACCCTTCTTATCAACTCATCCGGAGATCTGACGTTATTTTGACGTATAAAGGCCTGAGCACAATCATGTACTTGTCCCGTGTACTAATACTCTGTCCTTTTCTATCATATTGCTCCATCTCTCTTGTCACGTGACCTCAAAAGAGATAGGGCAATATGATAGAAAAGGACAGAGTATTAGGACACGGGACAAGTACACGATTGTGCTCAGGCCCTAAACAACCTAAGTCCAGGTTGCATATTGAAGTACAACGTCTCCATGGTTTTATCCTCAGAAAATCCTCCACGACGTCTTATAAGCGTGAGAAGAGAAGTTACATAATCGCGGATCGATTCGTTGGATCCCTGGTGGCGATTATAGATTTGTTGCTCTAATTGCCGAAGTTCAGACGTTGGCAAATAAAATCGTCGCAAACTTTGTTCTAATTCTGATAAAGAACTAAGTCCGGCAGCACAATTACGGTACCAGAGTTGAGCATCACCCCTCAACAACTCTGGGAACACTCTCAAAATCTGGTTGTCAGAAAAACAATAGGCTCTCTGAAGTTCCTTAATCCGTTCCAAAAAACTGTAAACGTTTTTGCCGTCGAAGTGGCAATTCCACTTCCGCATTTGATCCAAAATCTTTGAACACGGAGAAGCGGATTCCTGATCCTGATGTTGAGAATCCTGTAACAGTACGTTATTCTGCACGGCAATCTCTTTACGGTTTAACGAGTTATTATGCTGATTAGCCAGCGGAACCATCTGGTTTGGTACTTCCGTAAGGTTAACATTTTCCACAGGTGAATCGACCTGAGTACGTACGGTTGTGCGGTTTTGATTTCCGGTTTGTTGAGTATTCGTGTGACCCGGATTTTGAACTCTCGGTGAAGACGAGGAAAGCCTCACTTTGTTTAATTCCTCCTGAAGAGCCTCCAAGTCGCTGGTTCTATCCAAATCTTCCTTATAATCTTCCGGATCATCCGGCTTTTGCTCAAATAAATTAGGATTTGCCCTAACGAAAGCCACCATACTACCGCGTAAAACTGCCAGGACTCCATAACGGCGAAGTTGGTTCTCGAGCTCCTCCCTGCTGAGTCGGTAAACCCATGATACCTTGGGTGCCATGATGAAGATAAGGTAAATCCCAGAAAACGATGGAAAACGGTGATAAGCGGTACAATAAAAATATTGTTAAACGGTTTGCGGTAAAATTTATTTCACGGTTTGCGGTACAAACTAAGCTCACAGACTGCTTGCTTGTTCGAGAGAACTAAACGAACTAACTCTTTACGGCCTGTGCTCCCCCTTATATACCTAAAATCTAAGGAGTGGGAGAAGAAAAAAAAACAATTAGCACACAACATGCATGCGCTATCAGTGACACCCAAAATTCTGGACTTGCTACCACGGCGACACGACCGCAACGCGCGCCCCCAAGTGAGCCAGGAAAACACCCCAAAACCGATCACTCTCGGAAAGTGGTGAGCGGTGCGGTACGGTGAGAGCGGTCGGCACGGAAACGATCCCCCAGGTCAGGTCGAAGACCCAACGAAACGATCGAGTAGCCAGGGCAGCGCCAGGATGATGTCACAGGTGAACCCCCCCCCCCTCTCTCTCTCTCTCTACGGTAAAAATTTAATTTTAAATTTTTCTTTAGCGGTAAAAAAAAAGTCGAAACTGTTCGGGCGCCATGTAACGGTGGTGTTGTTTTGGGGTGGAGCCCCACTATTCGTCTCTGGACGCTTCAGTCGAACCAGGGTTTAGGGTTATCTTAAGATGAATGATAACACGATAATTTTAATATATAAAATAACAAAGATCAATTTATTCTCCTATAAAATATACAAATCTAATCTAAAACTAGTGTGAAAGTTCGTATGCGTGAAAATTAATATCAATAGCGTGTAGGTATATGTGTGACGCGGTAATAAATTGAATTAGGAGATAAGCGTGAGTGAGTGAGTGAGTCAACGAGAGCTGCGTTTAAGCGTGTGTGTGTGCGGATCAACTACGACGGCTCCTGAAATTAAGAAAAGCGGTTCAGGAGAAATAAAAGTGCAGAGCGAGCGGATCTCCTGGTGAACGAGGCGAGCATCATCTCCTGAGCCCGTCTCTCTCCACGGCGGTGAACAAAGCGAACGTACAAAGCGAGTTTTCCCAGGTGTCTGATTTTCCTCGTGAATCGTTCTCCAGGTGGCTCAGGTTAGGTCGATTTTTTAGGCCGGCGAAACATGATAACTATAGTCAGATAGATAACCATGGGAGCGCCCTCTGATTACATATCTAGCCAAGCTTTCTCTGAAGAAGATGCAAAAGGTCCATTTATCCAGTATAGAATCGAAATCTAGATATATGACTGTAGTAGCGCCTGCCAACCATATATCTAGTTGACGATGTCTAGGTCGATTTTGTTCTCTCTACCATGGGAGCGCCCGCTGATAGAGAGAATGAGTTGTCAGCTGAGCTGTGCATCGACGAACTCACTGGACGGTGTAGGCGTCGTTGCTTTTAAGTGTTCGCCAATGATGCGTAGAGTGGTGGGGGTAGCGACGCTGAGTCGACTTCCCCTTGTCTCGCCTCGCACCGATCGATAATATTCTATATGTATGCAACGGGCCGTACTGCCCGTTACATTTTAATCGAAATAATTAATAAATATAAAGAAAAAATTGTAATTGTACTCAAAATAATTAATAATTACAAAATAAAATTGTAATGATACTCGAAATTATTAATAATTACATAGTAAGCATTGTAATTATACTAAAAGTAATTGATGTATACAATTAAAAAAAAAATGTTGAATCCAAAAACAGTTTAGAGCACTCAAAGTAGAAATAAAAATATTTCAAAAAAATTCAACCTTAGATTGAGCAGACTTTCCGCTTTGTCTACGCAGCGCTAGCCTCTCCCACTCAACTCAAATGTGGGTGCGAGCTATCAGGGCCACAATTATGCGGGTTTCTTGTAACACCGTTACAAATGAATCACTTCGGGAGTGCAATGCTGTGCCTCTTTTTGATTAAAAAGTGACTTGGAAAAATGTAAGTATTATGCACTCTTTTTCTTTTACACATAAAAATATTGTCGGTACCCTTCTCTCACTCACGTCTCTACCCTCGCCAAAACTTTTCCGTTTTAGCCAAAAAAAATATTTTTTACGAAAAGCAGCTCGATAACACCAATCCTGACATCGAGAAACCCTCCCCTACTAAACGGTACTTCAATCGTATATTTTTGTAACCTCAAAATTAAATTTTCGAAATAAGTAAACAAAATGGCAGATTTTAGGCATTCCACAGGTTTCTCCATTTTCTTGTGTTTATTTACATTTTTTAGAGAATGTTTATCAGGTTGAATGCACTTTAAAAATTTGTATTTCCAGTAGGCATATTCTTGGTATTTTGTGTTTCTTTAAAGTTTTGAAAACCCTTAATATTAAAAAAATTTATGTTTAACTTGTTCATATTACCTGTTTTCTTGAGTAATACAATCTTGCTGCTCCTCCACAAACTGGACAACAAGCTCCTGGTGGGGTTACTCCTGTACAATAAGGAATGCTCAATTCAGGACATATAACTGTGTCAATACAACGCGGTATTGCTACATCATTAATCGATCCAACTGAAACGCAAGGTCCGAAGTAATCGACAATGGTCTTATCAGCCAAAGCTGCACATTCATTAGGGTAGCTTTCACCATTAATGCTGCAAACTGGTCTTTGAGTATTACAATTTTTCATACAGGGTCCTCTGTACCCTAAACTTTCTCCAACTTTGATCATATTGCAGATAGAATCATGATGATAATTCCTTTTGTCACAGACCGGTTCCCACATTTCATTCGCAGAACTACAGTTCAAAGGCACACACTCATATTGATGACATGGTCGGTAGATGGTGGATAAACATATCCGAAATTTGGGAATGCATTTCTCCAATTCGTTACAGGGACTTGGTGTACATGGATCCTTGGACAAACAGCTACCAAATTCTATTTCTCCATTTATGAAGCCAGCGCATTTAGCGAGACATGATGAAGCATATGTAACTCCCAGTCTACTACAAACAGGAACATAATGTGCGGGACAATCACATGGTAACGCAGGTGTTCGATTTTCACCACAGTTCTTTCGAAAGCACGTGATTTCACCCATGAAGCAACGACATCTATTACATTCCAAATAGAATTCTGTATTGTGAGAGATAAAGCGATTTTGTACCCAGCAGGATTTAAATGAGAAGCAATTCAGGATTTTACATTTTTCGACTGCATTTAAAGTACATTGGCAAATTTTATAGCAACCTTGCTTTTCATATCGAGGAATTTGAATCCATGATCCTATAACAACCAGTTGTTTAGACATTCCACCAAGTTTACAAGCAGGCTGACATCGATAATCTATCGAAATATTTGAAAAAGAAAGGCATATTTGATCGTTCAGGCAAGGATTATTATTGCACGGTGACTCTAAATCTTTACTGGATAAGACGGCAGCTTTTGATGTATATGATTCTTTTAGAAAAGTCTTTATAGATACACAAGGATTTGTCGGCGAAGGTGAAAATTTTGCACACAAAGATTCTGTTGAGTGATTTTTGGTAACAGATGACCAATCTACACAAGTAGTCATGATTTCTAAGCAGTCGTGATAGCAAAGTCGAGTTTCATGCGTCTGTGCCTCACAAGGTTGTAAATGCAAAATACATGCAAGGATGCTTAGAATTTCTATGGGACATGAAGAAGCTGCTCTAAGTGACACTCCCAGTCCATGAAGTATCCCGCCATTAGTCCAATAGTCAAACTCGCGGTGCGCTGCTTCATCGTCCTTAATGGAACATGACCTAAATATGAAAACAATTTCTGTATATACTTTTATTCTTCCTCAATAAGAAAGATTTATGAAAAAGGATATATATTATACTACTTAGAGAAAAGTAATCAGTACAATAGCAAGGTGCTATCGCTTGTTTTTTCCGACTGAACAAGATTCTAATCTATGCTTTACCCAGCCGGGCAGTCATTAATGCTTATTTCTACCTGAATTGGGTAAGTTAATCTATTAAAATATAGTTACACATTAATTTGCAATATAAAGTTTCCGGTTACAGTTATAGTTATAGTTACTGCTGGTTATAGTTGTACAGTGTTCGTCATGTATGCCTTAACACATGCCTCTCACTCATTCTCGTTTGTTTCAAATTTGAGGGAGTAAGATGCGAATATGAAAAATGTTAAGGCATACATGACGAACACTGTACCGTAGAATGCAGGAATGCCTTCCTCTATAAACATATCAACCCATCTCTGGTTTCCATTAGAATCTTATGGGAATCAGAGTTGGGTTGCCATGTTTGCAGGGGAAGGCATTCCTGCATTATACTGTACTTATGTACAAGTAAAAAGGGAGTCAAATATTTTTAATATTGCAAATATTAAAATAATAATGAGTGAAAATCAAATCGAGGAGTGTAACACTACTGAAAATTCCTATATAGGTGCCTATACAATTTCCTACATAGGATCCTATGTAGGATTCTATATGTGATTCTATATCCAGAAAGTTGGATTTCCAGGCGTGTGTTATATGAAGACTGAGGTGAAGCCGAAGCCACATATCACACACGCAAGGGCATCCAATATTTCTGACCGTGTATCGTATACTAGTTTTTTTTCATCCCCAGCCAAAAGTACGTTTAATAATTAATAAAATGCGCTGTCGGCGGCTACCTTGTGCTCGCCTATATCTATATTTATGCTTTAACTTTCTTGGCTTGCATCACCGCACCCACGCGGTCAAATTCCAACTATCAAAACAAACTGACAAACTGTCAAAACTGTTTAGTGTTTGTTTCATCGACATATAGAAATGGACCGATAACACTGTGGGGGACACAGAAATTAGCTTTAGAGAGAGAGAGAGAGAAAAACATATTTTGGAGGTAAAACTGTCTCTATATAAAGGTGATTGGTCGAGAGCGTTTTCCATGGGTGGTGCTTGATGAAGCACAGGACCGTGATTTGTATAATTGCTTACAAAAAAAAAATTAACCATGGAGAATATTTAGGCAATGCGCGGGGTCTCCGATTCACTTCACACAGTCTTGGAATAGACAGACGGGTTTACCTCCAAAATATGTTTCTCTTTCTCTAAAGCTGATTTCCGTGTTCCCCATAGGGTTATCGGTCCATTGTCGATGGTTTGTTTTGACAGTTGGACGATTCAACACGATTCAACGAATATATGTAGAGTGATACCGACTTTGAAAAAATGAAAAGTAACTAGGGGGAAGGCATTAATGCTGGTAGTACAGTATGATTCATGTATGCCTTCCTTCGTGGGCGTGTCAACCCAACCCTGGTTTCCATTTGAATCTTATGGAAACCAGGGTTGGGTTGACATGTTTGGGGGGGAAGGCATACAGTCTGTTCAACAAGAGCGTGTACGCGATATTTCGAAAACTATTGGAGATTTTTGAACGTTTTTTTTTTAAATTAAAGGACGTTCAAAGGACTAATTGCGCATTAGTCCTTTGAACG
>CAJFCP010022863.1:0-10873 GCA_904066005.1 Synergus itoensis | reverse complement strand
TTAATCCGTTACTTAGTATACTTAAAATTAAAAAAAAATGTTTATTTACGAGAAAAGAGCCTGTTTCAAAGAGTTGACACTTTTTTGTGGAATGGCCCATATATCTGTGTATCATCGTCTATCTCAATTTCAATCCATATCCACGATTATTTCTTTCAATCACCACATCTACACTCCTTCCTATTTTTCGTCTATTCTAGTCTATCCCTTTCTGTCTCTTTGTTAATCTCAATTCGCTCTTATTTCTTTCTATTCCCACTTCTTTATTCCTATATCTATCTCTCCTATTATCGCCTATACCTTTCCATCTTTTTGTCAATCAAAATTCTCTCCTATCTCTTTTAATTCCATCTTTCTGTCCCTTTCAAACTCTCCCCTATCCTCATCTATCTCTTTCTATTTCCTTGTCAATCGAAATTCCTTGCTATGTGTTTCAATCCCCTGATTTCTGTCACAGCCTAGTTCTAAAGTTATCTTCTTGAATGTCTTCTTCACTGTTTCGATTTAACTCTTTTCTATTTAAATTTATCCTTGTTTATCTTATTTCAGTTCAATTATTTCGTTTTAAAAAAGTAGTTATTTGTAATTAATTGAGAGCATATACATATATTGGAGGCGTGACCTTAACAGTCATAAATATTCTCCCAATTTATTCTTAAATGAATAAATAAAATACATCTACATATAAGATAGAGAAGAGCGGATTAAAAGATAAAGGAGTGGAACCATATTGAGTGTATAGAAGTAGCTGACATTGAAATAGATAGAATAGACGAAAGACAGAAAAAGACAGAGAAGTGGAGACTGAAAGAGATAGGCGTTGATGTATATTGAAATGGAAATAGAAAGAGATAGGCGTCGATGTGTATTGAGGTGGTTAATAAGTTAATAAGGGAGAGATAGCTTTGGGGATAGAAAGAGATATTAATTTCTAGTAAGGGAGATAGAATTAGGGATAGAAAGGAATACAATTTTTTTGCGAATAAATAGACTAAAAGAGATAGATAGAGAAAGACATTACCATAACTAGAGATAGACTAAGGAATAGGAATAGATAGATATTAATTACCACACACATGGATACTGAGATGGTTGATAAGTTAATAAGGGACAGATAGCTTTGGGAATAGAAAGAGATACAAATTTCTAGTAAGGGAGATATAATTAGGGTTAGAAAGGAATACAATTTTTTTGCGAATAAATAGACTAAGAGATGGACATTACCAGAACTAGAGATAGACTGAGGAATAGGAAGAGATAGATATTAATTACCACACACAGGGATAGACTGAGAGATAGGAAGAGATAAATATCACCGCACACGGGGATACAATGGTGGATAGAATGGAATAGCATTTTGGGGATGCAAAATGGATACTTGGAAGAGATAGAAAAGTTATAGTATATCTCTTTCTATCTCCAAATTTCTATATCTTTACTTCCAGTAGGGATGCCTTTTGAATATCCCCTGCCAAAAAAAGGGAAGGTTTCGAAAAGAAAACGCTTTTTCGGCGCTTTTCGAATTCTATGTGAACTTTTTATTTCCAAATTGAGCATTCCGAAGTATCCCACTAATAAATTAAAGGTATAAAATTATTAAGTTATTTTTGGCTAATTTATAATTTATTTTGCAAATAGTATAAAACTGAAAACTCAAACTATTCAATTATTGTAAAACAAATTAAAAATGAATTTCTGTAAATACGCACAATTTTGATGTATAACTATATTGATTAAGAAAATAATATTTATTTGGGAACAATTGCACTATGTAAATACTTATTCTTGGATTTGGCATTCGTATCAAATAGAAGAAAGAAACGTCTTCTTATACTCATTTCTATAAGACAACAAGACCATTTACGAATTTTTATTTCAAACTAATGTGACGTTTAGAGATAAGAGACGTACTTACCTTATTACTTATATCTTATTTGATTGCTTCTTGTTTTTGATCTGGACAAGCAAGGCAATGACAATAATTAAATTATTATTAACGCGCTGGCTAAAAGTAGAGTCGAAGATAACTGAACGGATTAAATTATTTATTCGATATAATAAAGCTTTATTTCAAGATTACAAGTGAAGGGGCTAGGTATAATAAGAAAATATTAAAAAGAAGATGAGCAGGCCGACATCAGAAATACTTAATTGGCAGCATAAAAGAACGATGACTCTAATTAACAATTATTATTTTTATCTTGGGCCAAATGAGTTAATTAAATTTGGACTTATAGCAATAGTGCAGGTATACATGTGCCCTGGTCCTCAGAGCAGCGCCAGTGATGGTTGTTGGTTTATGACGTATACGTGGAAACCTTGCACAGCAATAGATAGTCCCTTAGTGCGTGGTTGACTATGATCAATCTTTTAAGCGTGTCCGAAGCCCAATCTAATTATCGCTTCGCAAAACTACACAGAATTCATAGGGTTTCTTAACTCGATTCACAGGGTTCAAAGAGTACACAGGATTTCTTAACTCAATTCGCAGGATTCATACTATTCACAGAATTTTCTTAACAAGATTCACAGGATTCACTGATGCTAGCTTATTAGCGACAGGACAGCGGAGTCAAAGGGTTGGGAGTCGAAGGTTCGCAGTACAACAGATTACTTGACGGGTTCGCTGTAGACGAGGTTGAAACTGACTGACGTGGTCCGGACTCGTGAATTAGATTGACTTTCTGTGGCTTCGCCGGTTTTTATAACCGGCGTTTTTATTGCCCTATTTCTACCCTTCTAATTTCAGGTATTGGTGGATATTATGCTGGCGGTGGTTTTTGCGCAGGAGTTCAGAGGCTTTGGTTCACAGACATCTTTGAGAGGGTAGATTAATATTTGTATGTTTCTGTCTTCTTGATTATGCGAGTAGCAAACTCGAGATATGCTGATGGTCAACATTTTGGATTCTTTGACCCACTAGCTAACATATTGAATCAATAGCTGGATGCTCGAATTCTTAATGACGTGATGTCACACTAAGAAAAATTAACATAAAATATTGCGTATTTAAATTAGTGCCCATCGACGTACCCGGTAATAACTTTCATATTCTGAATACAAGAAAATGAAAAAAAGATAGAAATAATGTAACCTATCCCGAGATAAGACAAAATTTTGTTTGTAGCATGGATACTTTAAGAAGTATTTTTTTAGTGCTAATAAATCTAGCTTGAACCAAAAAATAATGTTTAAAAATAATTTTGGATAAAACTTACTTTTATAAAAAATAATTATGAAATAAGAATGTATAGATTTATAAAAGTTTATTGAAATTTTTACAGATGGTATAAACAAATTACAAATTTTCTTTCTTATCATACAAAATGCAATAAGAAAAAGTAACATTTTTCAAGGAAAAAATTCTTCTGATGAAAATGAAATCACTTTACATTATCTTACAACTTACATGCCATTGTTCCTATACATACATATATCATGCTATATTCCTTCAATATTCCTTCAATATTACAATTCAATATTGCTGAAATATTTAATAAAAAGATTCCAGAATTTAAATAAAGTTTAAGCAATTGTTGAATATATTATTGTTATTGGTGACAAAATCTTTAAAAATACCTCTGTTTTCGATTTCGTTAATATTTTCGAGTGTATCTAGAAATTTTTGCGATCATAACTATATGCCTATACGACGACGATTTTCATACAAAGTTTAAAAAGAATATTCCAGCAACATTTCATTGTATTACATATAAATATTATTCACATTGAATATTGTAATAATATTAAATATAAGGAAGAACTAAAGTAGAATGGTCATTAGAAACTATGTGTTATCAACTGATCCCAGTTTTGAGAAATATTACAAGTAATGAAAACCGGTGGTTCCTTAATTTCCAATCATAACGTGATAATTTTCACAATATTGCGCAAGTATGTCTTATTTGTCGAAAAAGAATCCAACATACTTGTTTCTTCTCTCGACCCTATGTTTTACTAGATAAGCAATTATTGCGAAACACCTGATAGATATTGAGAGATAAAAGGTAAAACGTAATCGATAACGTGATGAAAAACATAGATATAAATTACGTATAGATCTAGTTAATTTAATTAATTGATTAATTAATTTAAGTTTATTAAATTAGTGAATTATTTATCTTTCAACCAAAATAAGTGATGTAGTGTGTCTGCAAAAATAAAAACTAAATATCTAGTATGAAAGTATTCCATTGTATCTTTTGTGTTACAGTTAGAACAGAAAATAACTAGCTGCTATGCCACAATCACTTTCTCTCCACTAATCGATACAAAAATACGAAGTAAAAGTATCTTTTATTTTTTAATGTACCCTAATTAACGAATATAAAATTTTGAAAGAAAGAATGCATGTCAATAATAAACAGGAATGTTGTGTGAAATGATAATGTAAGCCGTTAGTTCAGTTATCAACACCTTATTTTTTGTAAACGTAACTCTCAGCTCCACCACGTCCAAATCCTGAAAAAAAGTACAAAAATATTAGATACAAATCTAATAAGTACTTATAACTTGAGATATAATAGAATGTATTCAAATTGAGAGAGTATCCTCTGAAAGTATACACTTCTCGTATACTTTTAATCAATATGTACAAAATTGTATACTTTATTGTATTACATTCTCAATTAGAACACGTCCATATTCTCTGTGAGATTATAGCTATTTATTTGAGAAGTGTGTAAAGTAGGCAATTCCCGAGAGTGTGAGGTTGGCGTCACGAGCCTAAGGCGAGTGACGTCATCACATGATCGGGGATTGCCTGCTTCTCAACATGTCAAATACAATACTTTTCACAGCGAGTCTCGGGAGTTCGATTTTCGGCGGCAACGAATTAACGAAGAGGTAGCGCACCGCAGTTGATAATCTGATGACAAATGAAATGCTTACTTTGTGAGGTTCCTAACCTCACTCTGTCACACGAGCAGACAAGCTTCTATTATTAATGTGCAGTGTGGCCACAGAGGCGCTGTTGGTGCTGAAGAATACTGGAGTTGAATCATGGTCTCAACTCTCATTACACCACTCCTTGGGCCTCAGAAATCGGCTACTTTCCGTAGTCTTCGGAGACGCGGAAAATCGAACTTTCCACAGACGTGCTGTGAAAAATAACTTTCAGAATTTGAACATTTGTATATGCTTGAAAATAAAATATGGATATTTGACATCGAAAAATATTTACTGATTTGAAACTTCTTGCACCACGCAAGAAAAAAATTACACAATTTTGTAACATTCATTATTTCATAAGTCGTTATTAAAAATTTCAGAGAAAATTTCAATTATATCCATTTTTAAATATATGTATTTTAAAATTAGCTGTGAATTAATTAGCTATGTTAATTTTATGAACATTTTGCTTCCTCATCATTATTATTAGTTATAGCTACAGCATTTGCTTCCTTATAGAGGAAGCATTAACAATTTTATCTCAATGTTTAAAAATATATTTTTTTTTCTGTATTATTATATAAACGAACACAACTTTCTTACTCTTTATTAAAAAATGTATTATATTATTATAGGTCGATCAAAGAATCTTTTCTATTCTGCATAAAATTTGAATCATATGTTACTGAAAAAAGTTTTAATATAAGGAACAGATTTTTTAAATATTATAACACGTATAAAAAAGAATATAATGGATATTTTTATAAATCCTCCTCATATTTTGAGATATTGGTGATAAGCATAAGTTTAAAATTTCTTAGAACATTGAATTAGACATTTTTCAACCGGAAAAACAGTATCAGACGTCTAATCTGATCAAATTATTTATATCGTAATAGAGCTTAAAATATTACTTTCCTTTCAAAGATGTCTGATATAGTCAGGAAGAGCTACAATCGCCTCCAGAAAAAGTTGGAAGGCACCGTGACCTCTCAAACGTGTTCCTCTAAAAGGACCCATTCAAACAGCAGTACTCCGAAGAACGTCAGAGAGATGAAGAAGATGTGAACCAAGTCCCCCGCAACCTCTTATAAAGAGGCTCTTCAGAGTCATCTGAATGTAGCCATTGTCATCAAGGGATTCCTCGTAATCAAATTCGACGTCGATAAAGCTAAAGCCATTGAAGCAGCTATCGAAAGGAGAATCGACGGAGTTTAACCCGGTAAGGTCATCCCGAAATTCGAGGACTGACGCTACAAGAACAATGACTTCATCGTAATATGTTCCGATGAAGTGACCAGAATATAGCTCATCGAAGCCGCGAAGGGACTTCCTGACTTCAATGGAAGGAAGTCAGGATAAACATCGTGGACAGTAAAGATCTCCTTAAACCGGTGAAAGTAATGGCCTGGATACCCGGACCTCAGTGGAACCGGTAAACACCTTGAAGAGATTGCAGCCAAGGCTCTTAAAAAACTCGAGTGTAGGCTTTATTATGGACTGAAGAGAATAAACTTTAGAATTCTGACGAAGGAGAGAAGCCGAGCGACAAATCAGCACATACGTCCTATAGGAAGAGAAAGGAGGTATCCAGCAGACATGAATGTTGGGAAACACTGCTCATATGATGTGAAGTTTATCCAAATCAACCTCCACCACGCGAAGTCAGCATCTACTATTCTTAGCAGGCGCCTAACAGAGGAATGAACAGCTTTTGTCCTTATACAAAATTCAGGAATCTTGGAAGGCATTGATTTGCCATGATCTTGCTTCAGAGACCTGGTAGCAATAAAAATTGAGCACCAAGTAGAAGGAACACGCTAACCTTCGGTGCTTTACTCAGGATATCTACTATTTGACGCTACAGACCAACTACTATCAGAGGAATGGAGACAACTGGTAGAACACTGTTGAATGAGAAGATGGTCCGTCGGATGTGATGTCAATGCGCACCATTCTCTATAAGGAAGTAAGGACAACAAAAAAAGAGGTGAATCTTTATTATATTACCTTATTACTGCCGATTTAACTATCGGGGCAACACCTTTATGTTCAATACAACGGAGAAACTATATTAGGAAATACATGTATCGCATCAAACGTCCTTATCAGATCACAGAAATATTTGTTCTTCTCTGAGGTCGGATGGGCGTGATCTTTAAGGGTAGGGAACCTCAGTGGACCTCTCGAGGCTGTGCCGAGTAGGATCAGTTCCATCGATTAAATAGAGTTTGCAGTGAATATTATCTATATGACTGTGCGAAAAACCTATGAACAAAACTGTCCTTATCAAGTTAGAAATGTGGACATGAATGTTTCCTGGTGGAATAGAAGACTTGAAGCCCTTAAGGGCAAGTGGTAATTACCATATGATCAAATTTAAATAACCCCATATTATTCTCACAATTTTAACTTTTTCAAAAAAAAAAAAAAATAATAGTGCACAGACCTTTGCGTTTATGTTCTTTACGTCTGTGTGCACTATTATTTTTTCAAAAAGTAAACATTATGAGAAAGAAAACCGGGTTATTTAAATTTGCTCATTATGGTAAGTAACACATGATCTGAAGAAGGATTCTAGAAGGCATTTTAATAGAGCTAAAAAGACTAAAAAATGGGACTGAAGGTGATATGACGATATTCGATGAAGGTTCATTTCTCGAGATCGACGCTGGATCAATCATCGAAGGGGGAAGCCTTTGAATTATACTCTTCAAGTGAATCAGATAATACAACCAGGAGTGAACACTGGAAGGATGCTTGTCAAATAATCACGTACTCAAAAATTAGATCGGTGGTTAGTCAATTTGATCCCTTTAGAGGTGCAGGGGATGATGAGATTTTCCTTGCAATGATTCTAGAAGGATTAGAGTTTTCAGTAGAGCCATTGTGTAGAATATTTCGAGCATGCTTAACAATGAAATACGAATACGTATATCTACCCCTGGTATATGGAGAAAGATAAAGGCGATCCTTACTCCTAAACCAGGTAGACCGACCTATTATCAAGCTATAAAATCATTTAGACTAATTAGCCTAACATTATTTATGTTTAAGACACTGGAGAAACTTCACAAAAAGGCAAATTTGTGATTCATGCACTACATGCATTCAAAAGACCTCCCATACCTCAGGAAGCCTGAATTCTGTGGCAGGTTGGTTGAATTCACTACATCAGCTAAATATCTGAGAGTCATATATGACCTCAAACTAACGTGGAAGTTACATGTTGATGCTGTTGTTAAAAAGGCTAAAATGGCCTTCTGGTTCTGTAGAGGCGCTGTAGGTAAGGATTGGGGACTAAAATCCGGGGTAATGAATTGGTTATATACAATGATAACTCAGATCAACACGATTTTTGGGTCTGAGTTCCGTAAATCAGATTTTTATTTCTTTTACGTAACTAATAAAGGAAAAACTAGTTTATTGTTTAAAGGTTGCTTTTGTAGAAACTAGAGCGATATTTTGAATTTTAAGAAAAATTACCTATTGTCTCATAATTTTGTAAAACAGACAAAAGCAAACTTTATAAGTCAAAAACGAATATTTTGGTTCTTTTCGATAAATAGAATCAGAATTTATGCATCATAACAGAAAAGCCCCAAAAAAATTTTTTTTTCACTTGTGTAATTACATATGCTTCAATGATATAGGAACCAAGGAAAAATCTGTCGGACTGCAAAAGTCAATTGCAAAGCCTACAGAGAGTGTACTGTCTGTCAACTTCTGGGTAGATAAAATCTTTACCGACTGCATCATTGGAGATACTATTGAGACTACCTCCGTTGGACCTGCTAATTAAAAAACAGGTGTCGATGGAGGCACACAGATTAATGTAAAATAACTTTATAATGCGGTTGAAAGGACGTACTTGAACAGAATTAGGAGGAGCAATCTCTCCGAAGACAGTATCCTCGATATGGAATCTGACGTTATGGTCGAGAAGCTTTCGTTCATTAAGCCTTTCAAAGTGATTTTTTTAAATAGAGAAATATGAGACTATGTATAGCCAAAAACGAGAGGATATGTATAATTGTATAAGCCAGAAGGACTTATGTAGTACACATAAGGTTCCAAAGACTCTCAATGCACTGGAGCTGGGACCTATGGGAGAATACTAAAGGCTGAAATTTCAATAGAACTCAGCAAGTTCATCACTGTATTTCAAGCTAAGGTAATAGCTATTAAAACTTGTTTAAAAGAGATTTTCATATGAGCATATGAAAGCCGGCTCATCTATATTTGTTCCGATAGCCAGGCTGCATATAAGCCCTTGACTCTCAGGAGATTACCTTCAAATTAATATGGAACTGCCTTCAGATTAGCCTTTCGGCATTGATGGGCAATTGGATTAAACTAAGCTTGGTGCTTGGTCATGAGGATATCTCGGTCAATGATAAAGCGGTATATCGTATGCTGTTTTCAAAAGAGCAGTTGAGGAATGAACTTGATACAATGGAGGCGATGAGATAAGCCGAAAAACTGCTACATTCGAAGAAATACATTAATATGTTATACTCAAATATACTCAAAGAGATCAAAATATGTGTTGAACATGGAAGAGAAACGGAAAAAGGTTCAGGTAGAGATTTTAACTGGCCACTATCCCCTGAAAAAACACCTATACACAATGGGATTTGAGGTCGAACATCGATGTCGTAAGTGCAGGTACTTGGAGGAGACAGTGCACCACATACTGTGTAAATGTGATGCGCTTGGTTAGAGAAAGATATGTCGGGGACAATTTTTTAAGCCAAGAAGACTTTGACAACATTTTTCATGGAGCAATATATACGCATTCATGTAATTAACTTTATTACGCTAGTTTTTTATAATGTAACATCGAAAACATATACTAAAACTAATTGTAAGATTTTTTGCTGAATGAGTCCAAATTATATTCGTAAATACGAGTAATTCGCGACTGCACCTTATTCGCCACCCTATGTCCGTATTTGAAAAATCATGTTTTTGATGCAATGCTGTCTTTTTATAAGCACATTTTGGTTAAAAATGGAACAGAAGTTGAAAGAATTATTAAATAATATACATATACTCACCACCAGGACCAAAAAGAGCTGAATAGCAAGGGTTGTTACAGTAGGGTTTGCCTTCGTGTTCAGCATGTCCACCAGGTGTTAATGTTTTGTTGCATTTTTCACATCGCAAACAAGCACCGTGCCAGTCCTTCCCCAGTGAAGTCTTACGCTCCGCTAAAAAGTAATATTATTATAATGTCTGTAATAGCTATTTACTTGACAAGTGTGGGAAGTAGTCAATTCCCGATGAGTGTGAAGTTGGCGTCACGAACCGAAGGCGAGTGATGCCATCATACGAATCGGGGATTTTGCCTGTTTCTCACATGTCAAGTACAATACTTTTCACAGCAAGTCTAAGGCAAGTTTGATTTTCGGAATATGCTCCAATATTTGACATGTCAGTCGTACTACCTGTTACCGGTCAAAAAATGCTGGAGAAGGAGCAGGGTTGCCAACGAAATATGCCTTACATTGTTCCTTTGGCTACTTTACAACCTCTAGAGGTGTAAAGTAGCATGCTTTACAAACTCTAGAGATATAAAGTGAGAAGCTCAGAAATCGGCAACTTTCCAGAGTCTACGGAGGCACGGAAAATCGAACTTTCCACAGACATGTTGTGAAAATTAAATTTCATACATATACTATTAACATACATCAGAACGGTATTCAGCAAATTTTATAATAGAAGATCCTACAAAAGAATACAATTAACCCAAGAACAACAACGTAGGAGTGGAATCCCACTAAAGGTCTGATTACTTGATTTGGAAACTGAATTGACTTCCCTGCTTAAAATTTCCGATAGATTTCGGATAAATTTCGGACAAATTTATCCGCACTTGTCTGAAATTTGTCTGGAATATATCTGGAACTTGTCCTGTTTCATCCGATTTCCATCCGTACAAATATTTCAGGTCCGAAATCAATTCGAATTTGTCCGGAAG
>CAJFCP010022849.1:3014-23438 GCA_904066005.1 Synergus itoensis | reverse complement strand
TTCTAAGAAATCTTTTAAAATGTCTTAAAATTCCTTGGAATTCCAGGATAACATTTAAAATTCTTTAAAACCCCATAAAATTCTTACAAGTGTTTTGAAATTCCTTAAAGTTTCACGAAAACCTTAGAAATTCTTAGAAACCTCTTAAAATTCCTCAAAATTTCAAAACATTTATAATCCTTTAAAATTCCTTAGAATTCTTAAAAGTCTCTTAAAATTGTATGAATTCCTTTAAAATTTCGCGAAATATCCTAAAATCCTTTAGAATTCTATAAAATATTTTTAAAATCCTAAAAATCTTTTGAATTTCGGAAAAATCACTTAATAAAAATCCTCAAATTCCCTTGAAATTTCTAGAAACCTCTTGAAATTCCTCTCGGAAAAAGTGGTTCCTCTATAAAAATGTCTCGAAAATCTCGCATACATCTGATTGACTTTTGAATGATTTGAAGTTGTAGGAAAAAAAAAAAAACAATCGCGCGCGTTGGTTTGCTAGTCCTATCTTAAAAAAGTGATGTTACGAAATGTCTCGAAAATCTCGCATACATTGTTGTTGCAAACCTGATTAGCTTTTGAATAACTTGAAGTTGAAAGAAGAAAAACAATCTAATGGAGCAAAAAAAATTTCAGGAAAACCTTCGAAATACCTTAAAGTTCGTTAAGATTTCTTAAAACTCCCAAAAACCTCTTGAAATCCCTTAAAAATCCACAAAAACCATTAAAATCATAAAAATCTTGAAATCTAAGTTAAAACTCGTAAAAAGCTCTACAAATTCCTAAAAACCTCTTGGAATTTCTTAACATTTAAAATCTCTTAAAATCTTTAGAAATCTTATCAAATTCCATGAAATCCTTAAAAATTCCACAAAATCTTTTAAGAATTGGAAAAATCAATAAAATTACCTAACAACTTTGAAATCCTTTAAACTCCATAAAATATTCTAAAACTCATAGAACTCTCTTGAAATCTTTTAAAATTCGTGAAAACTTCTTAAAATTCTTAGAATCTGCTTGAAATTCTTTAAATTATACGATAACATTTAAAGTCCCTATAGACGTCCTTTAAAATCTATTAAAATTATTAGAAATCTCATTAAATTTCATGAAATCCTTAAAATTCTTTAAAATCTAAAAATCAGAAAATCCCTTAAAATTATTGGAAATCTCATAAAATATTTTTAAAATTATTAAAATCTCTTGACTCCTTTTAAAATTTCTGGCAACTAAGGTTGCCAAACGTCTTTCGTTCGAAGGATTTGTCCTTCGAAGTCCTTCGCACAACCCAAATGTCCTTCGTTTTAGGGATAATGGAATTTTCCTTTAATTTGAATTATTTTTGGCGTTTTGTGCGTATCCAGGGTGGCCACAGGATTCAATTTTTTTCATTTCCCTGACATTTCCCTGACTTTCCCTGACTTTCTGATGAATTACCCTGACATAAGAGTATCAAAATGCGAAAAAATTTTCAGTAAAAACACTTTTGAAATTTTTCAAAAATTTTGTATAATATCACTTTAAATCTTTTGAAATTTAAAATCACTTCAAACGACTTGAAATTATCACTAATTACTTTAAAATTTCTCAAAATCATTTCAAATCCTTTAGATTCCTCATAAAACTTCAAAATCTTTTAAAATTCCTAAAAATCTCTTAAAATTTCCTACAATTCTTCAAAAATCCAAAAAATATTTTTAAAATTTCTTGAAATATTTCAAAATTCCACGCGGAACTTTAATATCTCTTAGAATGCGTCAAAATCTCTTAAAATTATTGGAAACATATTGAAATCCTTTAAAATTCGCTGAAATCTTTTGAAATTTCTAGAAATATCTTTAAATTTCTTAAAATTTAACCATAATTTTTAAAACCCTATAAAATATCATAAATTCTTTAAAATCTATTAAAATTCCACGAAATCGTTTACAATTTCACAAAATCTCTTACGAATCATAAAAATCTTGTGAAACCCTTTAAAATTCAATAAGGAATTTTGAAATTCCCTAAAATACATTAAAATCTCTAAATAAAAATTCTTGGAAACAAAAACCTCACAAAAACCTTTAAAATTAAAAAATAATTTTTGAAATTTTTTTTAATTCCACGAAAAATATTTAATATCTTTAAAATCATTTTAAAAATGTCACAATTTCTTTAATTTTTACAAGATTCTTAAAATTCTTTATAATTCCACGAAAAACTTTAATATCTCTTAAAATGTGTAAAGATTTCTTGAAATTCTTGAAAATATCTTGAAATTCCATAAAATTCTACAAAATCTTTTATAAATCATAAAAATCTTGTGAGATTCTTCAAAATTTCAATCAAATCCCTTAAAATCACTGTTAAAAAATCAAAATTTCTTAAAATTCTTTAAAATTACACAAGAATATTTTATAATCCTTTAAAATTTCTTAAAATCCTTTATAATTCCGTGAAAAACTGTAAAATCCCTTATAATACGTAAAAATCTCTTAAAATTTTGTAAAATTTCACAAAATCTTTTAAAAATCATCGAGAATATTTCATAATCCTTTAAAATTTCTTAAAATCCTGTATAATTCCATGAAAAACTATGAAATCCTTTAAAATAGGTAAAAAAATCTCATGAAATCCTTTAAAATTCCATGAGGAACATTAAAATCTCTTAAAATTTCTTAAAATTCTTACAAGTTTTTTAAAATCCTTCAAACTTCCACAAATAACTTTAAAATTCCTTAAAATTCTTTGAATTCCCTAAACTTTCTTAAATATCTCTTTTAATATTATACAAATCTCATGTAATTCCTTTAAATTCCTAGAAAACTCTTAAAATCTTTTAAAAGTATTGAAAATCTCTTGAAAACATTAGAAACCCAAAGAGTCTCAAAGAATGCCTGGAAATTCTTTATAATCCTTCGAAATCCTTGGACAGTTTCTAAAATCTGTTAAATAAACTATAAAATTATACGCAATACGACAAAAATAACATAATTAGCATAAATGTCAATTTCTATTTTCCCTGACAACTACTCGCGTTTTTCTGACATTTCCCTGACTTCCCTGACTTCCCTGACATGTGGCCACCCTGGTATCAATCCATTTTTTTCATCTGGTGTGCTTGCCTGCAGAAAATCAACAAGAGTGAAAGAGATAGAAATCAGAATAGTCTGTCTCTTTTCCTCTTAAGGTGAATTCGCATTCAGGTGCAAGACGCAAGGATATATATTCTGTCCGTCGAACCTGCCCTAGGCAAATGGTAACCCAAATATTAGTCAGACAAAAAATTAAATTAAAGATATGCAAAAATAAAAAAATAACTGACCTGTCCAAGATAGTCGAATCCATGTTTCTCAGCAACAGCAGCTGCAGCTTCGGGTCCATCCGGCACGTGGATGGCAAACTGGTTGGAGTAAATAGTTACTGGTCGAGCACGTGGTCCTGGTTCCGGGTTTGCTGAGACAGCCGATAAGATCCCAAGCCACAGGAAAGTCACTCTGACGTTCATCATCCCTCAGTGACACTAAAACCGATCCTCTGAAGACTTTTCACTGATCCTCTTCCCTTTCACTAACGATCACCACAATTAATCTAATTGGCTTCAAGTTTCTCCAATCCTCTAATGGTCGTTCTTTCCTTCTTATTCAATCTGTATCAATTTCAAAACTGAAAGAATCCACATTACTTTGCCGAATTCTCTAACACATTCGTAGTTCTCTTTTTCTATTGAACCACGACTGCTGAAGAGGTAGTGAGTTGAATCAGAATAGCAGAAAGGCGAGAAACTTCAAGTTTGGTGCGTGCCACTACTTTGGCCGAGACAGAACGGCGAGATTTTTGGTCGATGCTGTTTTCTAACTTGGTTTGGAGGGTCTTATCTGAAAGAAAAACAAAGTTTAAGTTTTATACTTTGTTCAGAATCGACGAATCTTAGTTTTTCTTTTTAGGATTCAAAGAATGGAGGAGAAGAGAGGTGAGAAGAAAAAGGGAAAAAATGGGAACATGTCGAACTCACAAAAGACATATCACATTCAATACATATCACGGGAAATGTTTCTGCTAAATATGTTTTTTAATCAACAATCTTTCAAGTTATTGTACCTTAATTAAAATTTTAATTTTAAATGCGGCTCATTTGAAAGTTATCTCAATTTGGAAGGTTTTGAATTTTCTATTCAACTTAAAAATTTAAAAATTAAATTAAATTAGTTTCGTTTTTTACTTTGTTCAGAATCACTTCTTCGATTGTCTTTTCAGCTTATAGAGAGCAAGAAGGAAGAGGTGAAGAAAATGAAAAAAAGAAAGAAAGAGGTGGTAAACGCGTTAAAATTTCAGCTGCTTCCGCTACCAGGGAGACCTCGAATCAAAGCTCCTGGTGAATACGGAAAGACGTGCGAAGAACCGGAGAGAAACTCGTAATCTAATTTGACCTTTCCAGTCTGCATGGGCTGATTTGGGTTAAAACGGAAACACGCGCTCTACTCACTTTGCTATAGTTTTGCAAAACAAGGAAGAAGCGACTTCTTTAAGAAACATTCAAACTTTTCAAGACAATCATTCAGTTTTCAAATTATTCAACTATATAATTTCAAGTGTAAAGACAAGTTCCTACTCAGATTCATTTAACACAAGTTCAAAGGTTTTGACAAATATGTGCAAAAATTGAACATCAATCTAACATCGGATCTGGTCCGGGTTTGATTAGTTCATTTTCTTTTTACGATAAAATCGATCTTTATTATGATTAGATTTGAAATATTACACAAGGGAATTTAATCTTATCTTTCAAAAGGCATAAAAAATACAGGAATTTGTAGTAAAATGAAACATTAAACTCTAATTTTTTTAAGCTAGCTTCCTCTGAATTTCCCATTGTTGTCTTTAACGAGAATATCTTTTACTATTTTTTTAAAAGTTTATAATAAAATATCCATGAATAGTAAACTGTCCCTTGTAAGTGAATTGAGCATTTTGATCCAGAAGAATAACTGGAAAGCGCGTAGTTTTCAAGTCATAAAAATGACGAGCCCAGCCAATCGTAGTTTAACTACATAATTATATATTTTATACTAGTATTTTATATAATTGCTCATGCTTGGAATTTTAATTTGAGTATTGTGTGCCGATGAAAAGGCTTTTTTGTGTCGCAATTTGGATAATGACGAACTGATTATTTCAAAGGTAAAGGAAAAGAGTCACTATAAAATTTGATTGAGTGAAAAAGTGTATATTTGATAGTGTATATTTGTCTTTAGTTTTATAGTAGGACTTGTCATTTTTGTTATAGAGTGTTTTTTGTTTTTTGTCTTCTCGTCTCTTCTAGTCGTGTTACTTCTCACTATTTTTGTACTTTGGTACCAAATTTGATCAACTGATGTGTAATGTCAAATTAACTCTATTGGCTGGATTTTTATCAGTATTTTCCATAAGAACAAAATTTAAATTTAATTTAAAATTTTAATTAAATTTTTTAATTTTTTAATTTAATTTTTTAATTTAATTTTAATTAAATTTCCATGGACAGCGTTGATGATTATTTTCCGGAAGGCTTCCAATTTGAATAATAACGGCCAAACTTTGTCTGAGGAAATAACACGGAATCAACTGGCTTCAGTACCGGTTTTAGAGCAGGGCAAGCAGAGCGGTCGCCCTGGGCGCCAAATTTGAGGGGCGCTTTTTTAAAAAGGTTTTGTGGAATTTTACAAAATTTTAAGAGATTTTTACGTATTTTAAGGATTTAAAAGTTTTTCATGGAATTATAAATATTTTCGTGGAATTTTAAAGGATTTTAAAAGGCTTGAAAGAATTTTAAGAAATGTTGATTTTTTAAAAGTGATTGTAAGGGATTTGATTGGAAGTTTAAAAAATCTCACAAGATTTTTATGACTTATAAAATAATTTGTAGAATTTTATAGAATTTCAAGAGGTTTTCAAGAATTTTACGTATTTTAAGAGATTTTCAAGTTTTTGATGGAATTATAAAGAATTTTAAGAAGCTTGTAAAAATTTTAAGAAATTTTGGCATTTTTAAAATGATTTTAAGTAATTTATATACTCCTCGTGAAATTAAAAAAAAAAGTTTCAAAAATTATTTTTGAGTTTTAAAGGATTTTCTGAGGTTTTGATTGATTTGATTTTGATTGATTTGATTTTATGAAAGTTGAAAGAGTTTTAAGAAATTTTAAGGGATTATAAATATTTTTGTGGAATTTTAAGGGATTTTAAAAAGGTTGTAAGAATTTTAAGAAATGTTGATTTTTTAAAAGTAATTGTACAGGATTTGATTGAAATTTTAAAGAATTTGACAAGATTTTTATGATTTATGAAAGAATTTGAAAAATTTTATGGAATTTCAAGAGGTATTCAAGAATTTTAAGAGATCTTTACGTATTTTAAAAGATTTAAATTTTTTTTCGTGGAATTCTAAAGAATTTTAAGAAGCTTGTACAAATTTAATGAAATTTTGACATTTTTAAAATTATTTTAAGGAATTTAAATATTCCTCGTGAAATTAAAAAAATTTCAAAAATTATTTTCGATTTTTAAAGGATTTTGTGATGTTTTTGTTTCCAAGAATTTTTATTTAGAGATTTTAATGTATTTTAGGTAATTTCAAAGTTTTAAATATTATAGTGAAATTTTAAGGATCTTAAAGATGTTTCTAGGAATTTCAAAAGATTTCAGCGAATTTTAAGGGATTTCAATAAGTTTCCAATAGTTTTAAAAGATTTCGACGTATTTTAAGAGATATTAAAGTTCCTTGTGGAATTCTTAAATATTTCAAGAGGTTTTTAAAAGATTTTGTGGAACATTGAAGGATTGTAGGAAATTTTAAGAAATTTTTAGGAATTTTTAAAAGATTTTGAAGTTTTTTTGAAGAATTTAATGGACTTTAAATGATTTTGAGGAATTTTAAAACAATTAGTGGAAATTTAAGAGTTTTCATTAAATATTAGCAAATTTGAAAGGATTTCGTCGAATTTTAGGATGTTTCTAGGAATTTCATGAAATTTCAATGAATTTTAAGAGATTTCCAAGGTTATAAATTTTTTTTTACGAATTTTCAGTGTTGTAAAGTGATTTTAAATTCCAAAACATTTAAAGTCATATTATATGAAATTTTTAAGAAATTTCAGTAGTATTATTATTGAAAATTTGTTTGCATTTTTAATTCTTTTCTGTTAGGGAAATTTGTCTGAGTCAGGGAAAAGTCAGGGAAATGTCAGGGAAATGAAAAAAATGAATCTTGTGGCCACCTTGTATAAAAACGTTGGGGAGGGGGGCGTTTTTTTTCAAATTCGCCCCGGGCGTCATTTTGCCTAAAGCCGGCCCTGACTGGCTCGTCACTTTTTAATTTGTCAACACCAAACGCACGCTCTAGCGCGCAGACATAATTCCTATTTTTTTTTAATTTTCTCGCGTTAACGTGACGCCTGTATTGACCAATAAGGAATCAGTCCACGCATTTCGAGATATTTCGATATTAGGTATTTCACGTTGTGACGTAATAATACAAAAATGGCCATATACTGGTGCATAAACAAATGTGATAAATGTATAATTAAACATTAAAACTGCAAAACAATGTCAAAAATGCCTTCACATCCGTGGGAAATCCTTCTAAATAATCTTTTTTTGACATTGTTTTGCATCTTTAATGTTTAATTATACATTTATCACATTTGTTTATGCACCAGTGTATGGCCATTTTTGTACTATTACGTCACAACGTGAAATACCTAATTCGATGTGTATGATCTTTTTAGAATAGGATAGGATTGGCTTCGCAAATCGTGACAAGTTTTTATTTTATTTTGTCTGTTTGCGCTTGTATTTCTGATAGAAATTATTCCCAATTGGAATATAATTAATTGTGTGGGGGTGAAAGTTTTGTGTGATTGTTACATTTTATAAAATGCATGTATTTTCTTAAACCTCTTGAATTTCTGTTACCTTTTATGTGAACCTAATTGGAAATTTATTTTAATGTGTGAAATAGATCATTTTGGGTTACTCTGATTTATATTTGACTTTCTTTTAATTCGCTAACTTCACACTGAAAAAAAGGTTTGGTCCGGACAACAAAATAATTTTGTTGGTATTTGTAGGGTTACCATCTCGGTCGCGTAAAAAACCAGGACGCTCTAAAATTTCCGAGTGATCCCTAAAAAAAAAAAAAAAGGTCATCTACTCGAAAGTACGAAGGGTTTCGGAAGGCAAAATAAGAGGTGCTTTATAATTCTGTGCATTTCTATTAAGTTGCGTTCAGTATTATGCTGAAACCTACTACTGCGATTGTAGAAAAATAAAAATATAAAATATTTGCTGTCAAAAATCTTGGTTTCGTAAAAAACCAGGACATTTGGTCTATTTTCCAGAAAAAACCAGGACACCAGGACAAACCTCGAAAAAACAGGACATGTCCCGAAAAAACAGGACGGATGGTAACCCTAGTATTTGTGCAACAAAATTTTTTTGTTGGCTCAACCAAATTTTTGTTGGGTCAAGAAAACGTTTTGTTAAACCAACAAAATGTTTTGTTGAACCAACAAAATGTTTTGTTGAACCAACAAAAATTTTTTTCAGCCAACAAAACATATTTTGTTGCACAAAATATTTTTCTCAGTGCACTAATGAATCAGTTATCCGATAAGTTATCAAATGAGATAAATAAAAGAGAACTAAGGTAGGGTTACCATGTCCTTCCAAATTGTCTCACTTACTCTGAAGTTAGTGACGTCACGTTCTATGAGAGTAAGTGAGACAATTTGAAAGGACATGGCAACCCTAATTAAGGGCATGTGAAACTTTTGAAAATTATGGTTTTCCAAAACCCAACTTTTCGTCCACAAAAATAAATATTTTGCCCTGAAACTTGGGAAAATGATAGAGAACATCAAAACGGACCGATATTGACTCATTTTATCATGTATAATGAAAAAAAGTTTCGAATTGCTAAAATTCGTGATGCATTTTTAACTTTGAGGTTAGGTCCTCTATGCAATTATTATTTTCAAATAACCAACTTTTCGGCCAAAAAAATTAATATTTTGCCCTGAAACTTTGGAAAATGATAGAGAACATGAAAACGGACCGTTATTGACTCTTTTTATCTCGCAAAATTAAAAAAAAAGTTTCGTCTTGCTAAATTCGATTAAATGATTAGATATTTAATATCAAGCCTAGCGGAATGTCTTTCACAGAGAAAAAAAAAATTACTGTCTTGAGCGTCTAATGTAAGACTCAAGGGCATGCCTAATTGGTTTCATCCGAAAGATTCCATTATGCGTATATTTATTTTTGTTAAATACCTCGGCAGATGGACGTACCGAGACCTTGGACACATAATCGATTCATAACCAGATAATTATGCAATAAAACAAGTATTCGCATCAACTCCCAGCTCTGCGCCAAGTTTTTAATAATCTCATGTAATAAATAAAAGAAACAAGGCACAACACACACTTCACGAGAATATTCCAAAAAAGTTCTTTGAACCTCTCTGGAATTCGAAAGCTAAAGTTTTTCGTCCGCAAAATGTTAATTTGGAACAGTTCGTACATCCTGTCGAGCTTTATGCAAATTAATAAAGACTTCTTCACCATTTTCTCCTAACAAATTAAAATCAAGAAAATTAGGTACACTCAGAAAAAAGTTTGTTTGATTCAAAGAAATTTTCTTTAATTCAAAAAAATTGATTTCATCATATTAAAAAAAAATTTCTTTGAATCAAACAAAATTTTTTTTAATTCAAACAAATTTTGTTTAATTCAAAGATATTTTTTCTTTGACCCTATATCAATGATACGTTTATTTGATTCAAACAAACTTTTTTCTGAGTATGCCCTCAAAATTAGAGGATAAATTTATGTAAAGTCGGAACGATAAAAAAACAATGGCGGATTCGTACTAAAGGTATATATTATTCGTATAATATTAATTCATATTGTTTCTTATACCAATTGTGCTTTTTTCATCAAAAAGGTAAATTCAGCGATGACATTTTTCAATCTAAGATTCATTCCTCTGGTCAATTTCGCAAGCTCATCGAAAATCCGCATGATAAAATTGTCTTCGGAAGCGGAATTTTATTGAAATATATTAAATAAACTAATGGGTTATAAATATGATGCTTGGAAGTCTCTCGAATCTTTTAGTCTACGATTTCCACCATTTGTAGGTTTACACGGTGAGACACGAATATCAAGAAATTAACAGTGAAAGTTTTCGTTGCTCAATTCCGATTAAGTAGATTTACTTCTAGCGCGAGGTGCAATTTTATAAATATCTCAACTTCTTTGTGACTTATAGTTCCAAAAATAAAAATAAAATAAAGCCCGGATGTTAAATCGTATTTTTTATATATATGAAATTTCAATATGTAATTCACAATTCAAAGATTAAATTAATTTAATAATGAATACAATTTATCTATAATTGAAATCTTAAAACCCAGATTTATGAAATTTAAAATTTAAAATTTAAAATTTTAAAGTAATTTAAAATTATATAGAATTTCAATTAAAAAGCGTTTGAGATTAAAAAACAGTCAATTTTTTACGTTTCTTAAAATTATTTTTGGCGGTTTATTTGTATAAATTGCAGATTTCTATTGCAGTTGACATGTCTACTTTCTGAAATCCTAAACAAATTCCCCTGGACGCGGTTGAAAAAGCGAAGACGTTCAAATTCATGAAAAATTCAGTAAGACCTTTTATTTCCATAAGCGATATATTCTATTTCGACAATCCTGCCTTTGCTCTGATGGTGATAAGAGTCTCCCAGGCACACATCCCATCAATCTGAAGCTGATCGTAGAATGTATCGCAAGTTTAACCGACACTTTGCCAATTCACTTGTTCCATATCCTGGGTATTTGTAAACGATCGGTCACTTTCAGTTTCAAAGACAACGCCTCTTGTGATTTTCACAATGATGAGTGTAAGTTATTTCCTATAACTTATAGCCATACAGGTATTTCTATTCTAAAAAGATGATTGAGTCGAAGTCGAAATATCGTAACGCCTATATTCCGCACTCCTGATTTGTCGTGTTAGTATCGATAGGGACCAGTGGCGGATTTACATAAGGGCACATAGGGCACGTGCCCTGGGGCCCCCGGCCCCCACAAAATAAATATCCTCTTTTTTCATTCTTTTTCATTCTTTTTTCCTCCTTTTTCATTCTTTTTTCATTCAAATATAAAAAAATATGCAATAAATATTGTGTAATTTGTAATATTTTAAATCCCTTACAAAGGGGCCCCCACACTATTAGTGCCCAGGGCCCCGCTAAACTTAAATCCGCCGCTGATAGGGACTTTCGACAATCGATACTTGCCGATCGTTTATTTGAATTTGGTTTCGTTAATCATCATTTTATCACGAGTCTAAACTCGAAATACATCGAAAATCTTGGATTTAAAAAAGCAGTTTTATGGTAACATTAAAAATAAACAAATAACTAATTTATTATGACTAATTAATAAATTAATTTAATAATTAATTAACCAGTTTTTCAAATAATATTGTTCACAACTATAAATACGGTATTTTTTTAGAAAAAAAAACCACAATTAAACATCAATACAACTGTAAACGTAGTTAATTTTGAAAACAATCTAACAACTATTATTTTTTATAAAGCAAAACACATGTTGTAATTATTTAATTTATAAAATATAAGGAAACATTTTTTTTAAATACTAGCAAACCAAGAGGCGCAATACGCGCGCGATTGTTTTATTTTTCTTCTTACAATTTCATTCAAAGTCATTCCAAATCCAATCAGATTTGAAACTATAATCTATTCGAGATTTTCGAGACATTTTTAGAGAGGAAACACTTTTCTAGAGAGGAATTTCAAGAGGTTTATAGGAATTTTAAGGGAATTTGACGATTTTTAAGTGATTTTTACGAAATTTAAGAGATTTTGAGAATTTTAAAAAAAGATTTCGTAGAATTTTATGGAATTATAAGAGACAAAAATGCTAAGGGATTTTAAGAGATTCTAAATGTTTTGAAATTTAAAAATTTTTTAAAGATTTCAACTTTAAGCGATTTCAAAAGGTTTGTAAGAGTTTTATGGGGTTTTAAGAAATTTTACGAGATTTATAATAATTTTAAGTGATTTCAAGAGACTGTTCTGATATTTCGAAGATTTTTTGAGAATTTTAAAGGGTTTCATGGAATATGATAAAAAATTTCTAATAGTTTTAGCAGATTTTAAAGATATAAAAAGATTTTAAATGTTACCGTAAAATTTCAAGAATTTTCTGGGAATTTTAAGAGATTTTAATGTTTGTCATCGAATTTTATGAAGAGATTTCAAAAGATTTTTAAAGGCTTTCAAGAAAATTGATTTTTAAAAGATATTGTGGAATTTTTTAGATTTTATGGATTTTTATGAGATTTCTAATAATTTAAAAAGATTTCAAGAGATTTTTTTAATTTTTAAAAGAGACATTTTTAGAGAGGAATTTTACGAATTTTCTAGGAATTTTAAGGGAATTTGACGATTTTTAAGTGATTTTTACGAAATTCAAGAGATTTTTAGGATTTTAAAAAGATTTCGTAGAATTTTATGGAATTTTAAGATATTTCGTGAAATTCTAAAGAGAAATTTTAAATTATAAATTTTAAGAGACTTTTAAGAATTCTAAGGGATTTTAATAGATTCTAAATGTTTTGAAATTTAATTGACGAATTTTAAGAGGTTTCTAAGAATTTTAAAAGATTTCAACGAATTTAAGAGATTTGAAAAGGTTTGTAAGAGTTTTATGGGGTTTTAAGGAATTTTAAATGTTATCCTGGAATGCCAAGGAATTTCAAAATATTTGAAAAGATTTCTAAGAATTGCGAGGGATTTTATGGAATTTTCTGAGATTTCTAATAATTTTAAGTAATTTCAAGAGATTTTTCTGATATGTATTTCTAGAATTTTTTGGGAATTTTAAGAGATTTGAAAGTTTGTCATGGAATTTTATGGAGTGATTTCAAAAGATTTTTACAATTTTTAAAAGATTCGGAAGCAATGGCTCGTCAAAAGATTATTCCGAAACACGTTGGAAATCAGTAGAGATTCAGAATGAGAATCAGTTATAGAACTGCACTTAAAATCGATTTTCGAGTTTCTTAACATTTAAAATCTCTTAAAATCATTAGGAATTTCATCAAATTCCATGAAATCTTTAAAAATTTTACAAATTCTTTATTGTGGAATTTTTATGGATTTGATGAATTTTTATGAGATTTCTAATAATTTTAAAAGATTTCAAGAGATTTATGAGTTTGAAAATTTTTGTGGAATTTTAAGGGATTTCATGGAATTTGAAAAGATTTGTAATACTTTTAATGAATTTTGAAGGATATAAAAGGGATTTTAATTGTTATCATAGAATTTTTGGATCGATTCTTTGAAAAACGATTTTTTTGTGTCCGATTTTTAAGTGAATCGATTTTACATGATTTGATTCTGAATCGATTCAAAAATCGATTCTTTTGAGAGAATCGAACATCCCTATAACGAAATCGTCGACGGCTACTCTCGTCGATCTTCCAGAAAAATCCGTGCCCCATTTTGGTAAACGGTGGGGAGGACTCGTCGTTGGAAAAACACCAAGAACCGTTGACGCTACGATGCTCGAATATTTCTCGGAATAATATTACCTCTTAAATTAAATTACATTCACTTAAATACTGAAACGAAATAATTCTTCTCTAATACTGAGAATTGTTTACAAGATTATTTCGTTTCTAATACTGAGAATTAAGTATATTCTCAATTTTAGATTATATTACTTATTTACTTATTTGACTAGAATTCAAACCGTTGAATCTAAATAAAAAGAGCAAGAACGATGGTCGTGTGTCGTGTTAAATTGGTATATAACACTGATTCTCATTCTGAATCTCTACTGATAGTACTGATTCCCAACGTAATTCAGAATAATCTTTTGACGAGCCGTTGCTTCCGAATCGATTATAAGTGAATTACGATCAAATCGTGATTTGTCAGATATCAAAATGAGTAAAATAAGAAAAACTATTTTCATCATAAGTAACGATGTTTACGGCTGGTATTATAGAGTAAATTCAAGGCTTTTTAATTAGCTCTAAATAGGTCATAATCTTGCAGATAAAGTGTCATTCTACTATTTTTAATAAAAATATTCAAGATATGGACATAACACGTTTTGACTGATATGCAGAAACAAAATATGCTTTGATTGGATCGTTTAAAGACTGATAAAATTTTGAATTGAAAATATTTTAATAACATTTATTTTGTTTCGTAGCCTCGAGTCCGTTGTTCTTATCAAAGAACGAACGATAAAAAAAATGATTAAGGGGAGAATTCAATTTGGGAAGAGTTTTGGAGTTCATATTATGAAAAATGGAAATACGTTAAGGGCGTGTGACAGTTTTTTAAAATGAATACAGTGAAACAAAATTTCAATCTTTTTTGAAACAGTAAGAAAAAATTAATTTAATAAAAAATAGATTCTTATAAACACTATATACTACAAAACCTAATATATAAAATTTTGGTACTTGACATATGGTAAATAACCAAAATATTATAATAGAAAGGGTCTAGACGGGGCCCTACCTAACTCTCATTAGGGCCTGCTCAGAAGTTCTAGCTATAACCTGGCTAAAACAGCGTTACAGAACTAGTCAGGCCCTCTCCATTTTTCCCGACCAGCGCCCGACTAGAAATAGGGAAAACTAGCCAGGGCCCTACTAAACCCCGATCGGAATTTCTACATGGGAGGCAAGAAACAAATTTTTAAATTTTTTCTGACAAATCACGTTTTGATCGTAATCTCCTCAAGCTTGTATGGTCAAAATCCCTAACAAAAAAAATGAGATTCACTAATAATTGCGAATTCTTCAACCTTCATGGAATTTCAGTTCTTTTTTATCAATGCATACATATTTCTTATCTAGAAACTTGGGAACTTTTTTCAATATGAATTGAGTCTGCACTCATTAAAAAAAAAAAATAGGTCTCTAGGCAGAGATGAAGAAAACGACCCTGAATGCATTTAAATACTGGCATTTAATTAATTAGCATATTTAATGCAGATATTACTTTTTAAAAAGTAATATCTTGCTCCGGTTCTACCGGTCTAATTATGTTTCTCATTTGCGTAATTAATTCATACTCGTTAAATAATTGAAGTGTAAATTAAAAAGGAAGACTTCTTTGTAACCTAGTTTTCTTTAAACAAAATTGCATCTACTTTGTTAGAATTTAGAGAGCGTTATTGCTTTTAATGTAAATGCATCTGAGGGAAATGTAATTAAAAATTGTGAAAGGCTGATCCTTATCTCTCTGAGAGAAAAACAGTAACTAATCAAAATGATGGTTGCGTTTCCAACAATTTTCATTAACTAATTTTTATTTCGTTCATGATATTTCAATTTCTTTTAATTTCACCTTTCATCTTAGATTTATTCATTTCCCATTTGTAAAAATATTCGTCTTCTCTCTTTGCAGAACGTATTTATTTTTTCAATGTCGAAGGTAGGTCGTAATAAATTGCATAACTTCTTTGAGTTCACGTCTCATTAGAACGATTACGTTAATTATACGAGCGTAGGAGCACTAGAATAGAATTAATTGCGTATCTTTCTATGATATGCAAAATGTTATATTTATCTCTAGCATTCTATACAATTATGGGAAAAATACGTATTGAAAATAAATATAGAGAAGAGTTTTTTTAATAAAATTCTAAAGAATATCCTTTTTTTTTTGTTTCAATCAAAAGTTTGTAAACATTGGGAGAAAAGTGGAACACGGAAAACCTTGAGTTAAATGAAAAAATGGTAACCTGCAGTTGACATTTACGAAGCAACGCTGTCATGGATAAATAAACAGGTTCATACAGTTACATAGTCGCAATCTCTTATATTTTACCATAAAATAAACGACAATCCAGTACTCGGATTAATATCCTTCTAGTTGAATGCGTAAATAAATGAACTCGCAACACGTGTGCGTACCAATAACTCACAACAGCGATCAGCATGTACAGAATATAAAAATTAAAAAAATCCGACGAATAAGAGACTGCGATTGGAGCAAAGTGAATGGCCGATTCGGCGATGCAAAACGAATCGTTTCGACAACGACCGAGTTTCTTATGAAAACTGGCGATCGCCACTCTAACCACTCTCGTGCAGAAATTTTGATGGGGTTCTGACAGGGTCCTGATCAGTTTTCCCTACTTCTAATGTGACCCTAACCAGGTTAATTGGCAAGGCCCACACAAGGCTTGTAACGCTTAGGCAGAATATTGCCCTACTTAAGGAAAACTGTCCAGGGCCTTGACAGTTTACTCAAAAAATACCCTAGTAAATACCCCACCTAGGAAAAACTGGTTAATACCCCATCAGGATTAAAAAAATATTCTGCGGAATCATTATTCGCCATATTTGATTATTAAACTATTTTATTTTTTAAAAACAAAAGTTCTATTATAAAAAAGAGGTATTAATTATTGTATACAAACAATAAGTGATTTTAGGAAATTTTTAAAGAATTTCAAAATAGTTCACGAGAGTTTCAAGATTTTAGAATATTCAGGGTGGCCATAGGATTCAATTTTTTCATTTCCCTGACATTTCCCTGACTTTCCCTGACTTTCTGATGAATTTTCTTGACATAAAAGTATCAAAATGCGAAAAAATTTTCAGTAAAAAAACTATTGAAATTTTTCAAAAATTTCGTATAATATCACTTCAAATCTTTGGAAATTTAAAATCACTTCAAACGACTTGAAATTCGTAAAAATCTCTCAAATTTATGACAACCTTGGAAATCTCTTAAAATTCATTGAAATTTCTTGAAATTCCTAGAAACATCTTAAAATTCCACGAAATCCTTTGATTAATATTTCACGAAAACCCTTAAATTTTCACTAATTGCTTTAAAATTCCTCAAAATTATTTAAAGTCCATTAAATTCTTCAAAAAACTTCAAAATCTTTTAAAATTCCTAAAAATCTCTTAAAATTTACTACAATTCTTCAAAAATCCAAAAAATATATTTAAAATCTCTTGAAATATTTAAAAATTCCATGCGGAACTTTAATATCTCTTAGAATGCGTCAAAATCTCTTAAAATCATTGGAAACTTATTGAAATCCCTTAAAATTCGCTGAAATCTTTTGAAACTTCTAGAAATATCTTTAAATTTCTTAAAATTTAACCATAATTTTTAAAACCCTATAAAATATTATAAATTCTTTAAAATCTATTAAAATTACACGAAATCGTTTACAATTTCACAAAATCTCTTAAGAATCATAAAAATCTTGTGAAACCCTTTAAAATTCAATAAGGAATTTTGAAATTCCCTAAAATACATTAAAATCTCTAAATAAAAATTCTTGGAAACAAAAACCTCATAAAATCCTTTAAAAATAAAAAATAATAAAAAATTTTTTTTTTTAATTCCACGAGGAATATTTAATATCTTTAAAATCATTTTAAAAATGTCAAAATTTTTTAAAACTTTTAAAAGCTTCTTAAAATTCTTTATAATTCTACAAAAAACTTTAATATCTCTTAAAAATCTTGAAAACATCTTGAAATTCTATAAAATTCTACAAAATATTTTATAAATCATAAAAATCTTGTGAGATTCTTTAACATTCCAATCAAATCCCTTAAAATCACTGTTAAAAAATCAAAATTTCTTAAAATCCTTTATAATTCCGTGAAAAACTGTAAAATCCCTTATAATACGTAAAAATCTCTTAAAATTTTGTAAAATTTCACAAAATCTTTTAAAAATCATCGAGAATATTTTATAATCCTTTAAAATTTCATAAAATCCTGTATAATTCCATGAAAAACTATGAAATCCTTTAAAATAGGTAAAAAATCTCATGAAATCCTTTAAAATTCCATGAGGAATATTAAAATCTCTTAAAATTTCTTAAAACTCTTACAAGTTTTTTGAAATCCTTCAAACTTCCACAAGGAACTTTAAAATTCCTTAAAATTCTTTGAATTCCCTAAACTTTCTTAAATATCCCTTTTAATATTATACAAATCTCTTGTAATTCCTTTAAATTTCTAGAAACCTCATAAAATCTTTTAAAAGTATTGAAAATCTCTTGAAAACATTAGAAACCCAAAGAATCTCAAAGAATGCCTGGAAATTCTTTATAATCCTTCGAAATCCTTGGACAGTTTCTAAAATCTGTTAAATAAACTATAAAATTATATGCAATACGACAAAAATAACATACTTAACATAAATGTCAATTTCTATTTTCCCTGACAACTACTCGCATTTCCCTGACATTTCCCTGACTTCCCTGACATGTGGCCACCCTGATATTAAAATATTTTTTTAAGTATTTGAAGGGATTTTAAATTATATTAAAGGATTTTAAAGGATTTTTAAAAGATTTCAAGTGATTTTAAGGAATTTAAGAAGGTTTCAAGAAATTTTAAGTGATTCAACGGAATTTAAAAGGATTTCCAAAGAATGTAAGGATTTTCCAGAGCTTTTACAAGATTTAAAAAATTATAAGACATCGTAAAGGACCTTAAGTGATTTTAGTGAATATTAAAATATTTCAAGTGATTTTAAGGAATTGAAAAGGGTTTCGAGAAATTTCAAGTGATTCTAGGGAATTTAAAAGGGTTTTAAGATATTTTCCAAGATTTTAAAGATATCAAGATTTCCTAAAGGATTTCAGGAGAATTTAAAGCGATATAAATAGATTTCAAGTTATTTTTTGAATGTTTAAAGAATTCCGGGGAGTTCCAAGATTTTAAATTAATTTACACATTTTGTTAATTTTTTCAAAGGATTTTAAATGATATTGAAAATTTTTAAAAGATTGTGAAAGAACTTCCACGAATTTAAGGATTTTCAAGAATTTTTACAAGATTTTGAATGATTTTACAGAATTTAAAGATATTTCAAGAGATTAAAACTATTTGTAAATATTGTAAGAGATTTTTGATGAAGTTAAAAAATGTAAAAGGATTTTAAAAGAATATGAACGAATTAAAGAATTTTCAAGAAATTTCAGAGTTATTAAAACATGCCAAAGGATTTCTAAAGATTTCATGTGATTTTATGGAATTTAAGGAGATTTCGAGAAATTTTAAGTGATTCTAGGGAATTTAAAAGGATTTCCAAAGGATGTAAGGATTTTCCAGAGCTTTCACAAAATTTAAAAAATTATAAGATATCGTAAAGGACTTTAAGAAATTTGAGTGAATTTTAAGAGATTTCAAGTGATTTTAAGGAATTTAAGAAGGTTTCAAGAAATTTCAAGTGATTCTATAGGGAATTTAAAAGGATTTCCAAAGAATGCAAAATTTTCCAGAGCTTTCACAAAATTTAAAAAATTATAAAATATCGTAAAGGACTTTCAGAGATTTTAAAGAATTGTAAGAGTTTTCAAATGATTTTAAGGAATTTAGAGGGTTTCAAGAAATTTCAAGAGATTCTAGGGAATTTGAAAGAATTTTAGGATATTCTCTAAGATTTCAAAGATATCAAGATTTCCTAAAGAATTTTGAGAGATTTTAAGTGGTTTTATAAGAAGTTTAAAGCGATTTAGAGAAATTAAAAGTGATTTTAAAAAGGAAAATTTATTTTTTAAGGAATTCCGAAAAAATCATAATACTTTCAGGACTTTTAATTATTTAAAAATATTTGTAAATATTGTAAGGGATTTTTAATGAAAGAATTTTCAAGGAATTTCAGAGTTATTAAAACATGCAAAAGGATTTCTAAAGATTTCAAGTGATTTTAAGGAATTTCAAAACATTCAAACATTTCAAAACTTTGAAGTAATTTGGCAATAAAAAATTTATTTAGTATTCTATAAAATTAGTTAAACCTCTTGAAATTTACTGAAATTACTAAAAACTCTTGTAATTTTTTTAAATCTCTTTAAATCTCTAGTTATTAAAAATCATGAAAATACTATAACCATAAAATGTAGTTTAATAATAATTTCCATGAAAACCTGTTTTAAAATTCCTAGAAATATATTTATTCATGTTTGTCAACAATATACAAATTACTAAATTTTCCAATATATAAATATAACCATTTTTTATTTTTTCATAAATAATAAAGTGTGAAAGATATTAGGATTCCCCTATTTTTACCCGATGTTTGGTTTCCACGTGAAAAACTCTTCAATGCCCTGTTTCAGTATCAATAATTTGGCATTAATGATACATTAATACTATATCAATACCCCATAAATGTCCAATAATATTAAAATATTTTTATCGAAAATAGAAATGCCGACCAGGGCCTCATCAGAACTCTATTTTAAATAGGGCTAATTGCGGCAATTTTTACACCTTTGGCCAAAAGCTTCCATATAAAAAAGTATATTTCAATAATATAATTAATATATATATATATATATATATATATATATATATATATATA
>CAJFCP010022844.1:0-14875 GCA_904066005.1 Synergus itoensis | reverse complement strand
CGGTCATATAACCCGGATTTAAATTCTCGAGAATTTAAGAACTCTACTCATTATGCGTTATCTTTTAGCTAACTTCATGCGTAGTGCGCTAACCTTATTGGTCAATTCATATGGCGCGCGAATTTAAATTGTCATTTCAATTTCTATAGACGAAACACGCGCGCTCAAGTGCGCGCCTAATCTCGTTTCAGAAAAAGTGGAAAGAATCTTTAAGCACAAAAAGTCACTTTGAAAACAGGTTCGAAAAGTGGCTAAACACTGATTTCATTGTTTTATTTCCTGGGACAAAATCAAAAAGAGGAAGGAAAAATTCTAATATGAAGTTTGAAGATCCTTTTTCTGCGACAAAGAGACGAAAATTAATGTCTATTGAAGATTGTTTTACGGCTATTTAGATACAGGATGCATTTCTGCGAAGTTTACGAAAGAGTCGAAGAAAAAAAATTGCAAATGCTATAGTCGCTCTTTTGAATTCTGACGAGACTGAAAATTTAAACATTTCAGATAAATATGATTGTGAATCATATGTGCCATACTCTTCGGAAGAAGCTTATGCAACAGGTCAGACTGTCAAAGTATCAGTATGAAACAATTCACTTACAGGCTAGGTCTATAAAGGCTGACATTTATCCTATCTATCCGAAATTAATAGAAATTAAAAAAGATTGTTATTCTTCAAATATTAAAATATCGGAAGAAGGAGCCACGATTGAGATTCAGACTCTTATTGATCACACAATTCAACGTCTTTTCAAAGATCCGAATTTATGTCTTCCGGTTTCAGAGAATAGATTAAAGATCATTTATTTGGACTCTGAAATTAAATATGGAATCGATGGACTTTCGACTGACACAAAATACAATCAGAAGTTTAATAACAACGATTTGACCGATGACTCTTTTTTTACAGCATCAATGGTGCCAATATGGTTAAAGGTAAAGCACACGAAAGAAACAGTTTGGATTACAATTTGAATTACAATAAAAATGATTTGAACATATTTAAATTTTCCCGGCATACGTCGCCATATTGCATTTTAGTCCCAAAAAAAAATCTTTCTTAGCTTTGAGGTCGCTAAAATAGGGCCCCACAATTTAACCAAGAGATTGCACTCTCTGGCTACGGCCCTGGCTTATACATTATACTTCATAGTAAGGTCAGGTATATTATATATATACTTTCATATTATACTCAATATATTATATACTTTCGGAATATCTAAAAAAAAATTCAATTTTTTTTAACTTTTTCAAAATATTCTTCATTAATATATCTGTAGAGCCGCATGAAATTTCGAATATGTACTTTTTCTTTTTTTTTTTTTATTTTAAGACATTTTTGCCGCGACATCCTTCATATGGAATTTAGGTAAATTTAGGTTCATTTGACACATAATTGAATCACCTTTCAGACTAAATGGATGATTTTTTTTAATTTCTCTGGTGTATATATTTGAAAAACTTTTATCTATTGTCATATACTACTTACTAATTCAGCGACAGGCTACCTGCCGCGCCGCTATGAGGGTTTAGTCCTTGCCCGACCATTCTTGGTTGTCGCGTGCGGCTCATTTTATTGCACGCCATTTTTTGTAGACTTTTTTTTGCATGTACTCCCGGTAAAAAACTTCCAATTAAAATGAATTAAAATGCGCACAAATATCACCATATTTTTAACGTTTTGAATAGGTTAGCAATCCCGTTTCTGAAATAATCGTTTTAATGCTTCTAATCGTCATCAAATTGTGTGTCATTTCAATCGCATTCAATCGTAAAATTTTTCTGTGAGAAAGTGTATACACTTTAATGATGCTGAGGGTCATGAAAACTGAAGTCAATTTAATACTATCCAATAGCGTTAGATAACCTTGTACATTGAAGTCTATTTAATTCTTTCAGACAACTGATAATTTGGAACAAACCAATTACATTCAATTCGATTTTGCGAAACCGAAAGTTGGTAACAATTTAATACCATCCAGTCGAAAAGAAGTTGAAACAAATTAATTATTTTTAATTTCTTCTACCAAAGTTGGAAGTTGAAGTCAATTTA
The DNA here is from genome assembly GCA_904066005.1 of Synergus itoensis. Classification (NCBI taxonomy): domain Eukaryota; kingdom Metazoa; phylum Arthropoda; class Insecta; order Hymenoptera; family Cynipidae; genus Synergus; species Synergus itoensis. The sequence goes on along the minus strand of CAJFCP010022844.1, from coordinate 12,822 downwards.
ATTACACTACTGATGATAAGATTGAGAGTCAACCAATGATATTGAATCATTTTTAAATTTGATCTCATTTTAATGTTCTGAAAAAGGTGCCTGTGCACTTAACAAAAAACTGTAACGTGCTCAAGCACGTGCCCATAAAAAAATATAAATTAGTGGAAGAAAATTATTCTTCGATGCAGTGCATCGTTTCATTTCTTAAAGGGTGAGTTTACATAAAATTTTAATTTAAAGAAAACTTTACAATGAGTAGGCAGTATTAGCAAAGTTTTGCGGTATTAGCTTTCCAAATCAACCTAACCTCAAATACAGTTTGCGGTATTTTCTCATTTCATATATACAATAACGATTATAATTGCATTGTGTAATGAAAAAATACTGCATTTCTTTGGAAATTCCATATATATTGATATTTTAACAGCTTTTTAAAAATAATTTTGACTTTGAATCTCTCTGCATACAAACTAATTCCGTTTCATGCAATCTCTCTTTGACTACAATTTAATTCTCATTAGTTTCGTTAAACTTACTCTGTGTACATTTCAATCGTTTTTCTTTCACTTTTTTACGATCTTCAGCATTAAAATGATATTTTCAGAAACGGGATAGGAAACCAATAGAAACGTTTCTATCGTTTTTAATTGGAAGCTTCTTACCGGGCTCTTTATTCCCGAAAATATTATTGTGCAGATTGGCTGTCAGCATTTTTTTTTAACTGGAAAACTCCACCCTTGAAGGCGTGCTTATCATACTTCTGTCTCTCTCGCACACTCAACTCAGAGTTCCTACGGGTGTACCCAGCCCTCTTAAAGCCTTGGCGCCCATGCTTCCGAGGTGTTGGCTTGAGAGCGTACCGTACAGGTAGTAGAGTGGGTCCTGGCATGAAGCGCGGTGATGGCTTGGTGCTGGGGTGGTGTTCTTCACTGGTTGAGCATCCCTTAGCCACATTTCGTATTCGGTGACTTCTTTCTGTGCTTCAGCTATGCTTTCTGGTTTCATGGACCTGGGAGGCGATTCTGTAATTTCACTTCCACTTTCACCTCACTTCAGGTCTTGCCAAAATTGAAATCCGCCGTGAATTTTGACAAGACCTGAAGTGAGGTGAAAGTGAAATTTCAGAATTGCCTCCCTGACTTGCGTAGCTATTTCCCTTTTTAAATTTAACATGTAGCGGTTCAGAATTTCTTGTTCCTCTATCTTGAGTCTAATTCTCCTTTCATTTTCATCATCTTTGGGTGACTGTGCCTGGACTGCGTATTTAAGCTCGTTGGTTATTTGTTTGAACTAGGGATGTTCGATTCTTTGGAAAGAATCGATTCTTGACTTGATCCAAGATCGAATGGACGAGAATCAATTCTTAAAAAGATCAACTTGGAAAGAATCAATCTTTTAAAGATCGAGCTTTTAGTGATGTATATAAAAAAAATTAAATTATAACATTAGAGAAAAAGTTATTTAAAATAAAACAAATTCGAATTATTAATCGTAGGGTAAATACCCCAATAGATGGACGGTTAAGCAAATTCTCATGTTCCTTTAGCAAAACAATATAGTAAAATATAAATAATTTATAATTAAATAAATTTTATTTATGTAAAAATATGTAATTAACTAGAAAAAAATAACTAAAACTTTGTTAATTTTCGTAGTAATTAACAAAAAAGGAAAATTTAAGAAAAAAGCGAAAACCCCAGTAGATGGACAAAATCTCCAATAGATGGACAGCCAATACCAATAGATGGACGCTAAATTTTCTTATTTTTTTTTAATTTTATTATTTTAATACTATATTTATAGCTTTGTTATTGAAATATAAACATAATCAAATGTACATACCTTATTTTTTCCATTCATTTTTAATAGTAATAACAAACAACGTTTACCGGCTAGCTGTCACATGCTTACTAGTGGCGGCGCTCTCGAAGCAAAACTTCGAGACGTCAAATTTAAATAATTTTTTTTATTATTATTTTAAATAAAAAGATTAAAAAAAAATTATTTTTTGCACTCAGAACTTTATGTAGTCATAAAAAACAATTATGACTTCACAATTTCGTTCTTAAATTTAATGTAATTGCTTTTTGAAATAATATTTGTCCATCTATTGGGGGGTGTCCATCTATTGGTGTATTTACCCTACAACATTATATGAAAATTTAAAATGTAGACATTAAATTGAATGATTGGCCAATCAGAGTTCTCAATTTTAATAGAATATAGAACACTGATTGGTAGAATGCATACATACATATATGCTATGCACTATCAGAGGCACTATATTCAAGAGAGTGTACCTTTTCGCAGGTTTACATTTCCATGGGTCTTTCCTTCATTTTATTTCAGTTAAAAAAAAAATAAAGAATCAACACTTTGATCTTCAGGGAAGAGAATCAATTCTCAAAAGAATCAACTTAGTAGGGAATCGATTCAAAAGATCGATCTTTTCGCCGAAAAAGACCGATCTTTAAAATATCGAAAAAGAATGGAACATCCCTAATTTGAACCGCAGGGAAAAGTTTTGCACCGATTCTGGCTGTCCTTGTTTACAGAGATCTAATTTATTTTTAATTGACAGGACCGATCCTGTTTGTTTCAAATTCTGTCGCAAGGTCTCGTACAATTCTGAAAAGGTATTTATGGGAGAGAATCTTATCGCTCTTTCAGCTTGACCAGTAACTTTCTCCGCTAGAATGAAGTCCAATAATAACTGGGGTTGAGAGCATTGCGTCTTTATTCTGTTTACTGTTTTTATAAAGTCCTCTACACCCATGTCGTCCTGACCATTCAATAAGGTCTTTCGCAGGTATTCCTTCCATTCGCTGCGGGTGGGACTGAAAAATCCGTTGTCCTTCTGGTGGCTACGTCGTATACCTGCTGCGGATAATTTCCTTGTTCCGCTGTTGCCTTTCAGCATGTGCCGTCCCTTCTTCTGAGTTCCCATCTTCGGTGACTTCGGGTATATGTGACTCGTTCTCGGGTTCATCTTTATCTGTAAAGATCTGTCCCGGAATGCATATCTTTTTGAGGATCTCTTGTCCTTCTTTAATTTTCTTCTCGTTCTCCCGTGCCAATACCGTAATAGTTGCCGATATGCTGTCTTGGTTAATGACTAGCTAGCTGATACTCTTGCGTATCTCATCAAGTATACCTAATAATTCAGATGTTGTTGGTTTTTTGGAGGTTGATTGGATTTCAGTCATGTTTTTTCTGTGAGACATGTTAGCAGTAGTAAAAGGGGTCGAATTAAAAATATGAGTCGCTATTCGTCACGTCAGTCACTTGATATTGTCCCTTTTTTTTATATTTTTATATAACTATAGCAGTGTAGTGTTTGTGTACTTATTTTTATTTGTCAGGTGATAAACTCGCGTAAAAATTCTGTGTTATTTTTGGACACTTGTCCTTTAATACTTCAGAATGCAGTATATCGTTCTACTACAATATACTGATTCTGGAAGTAGTGAAATTCATTTTATTAACGAATGGAAGTGCTCTAGAACACTAGGAGTATACCAACGATCTTTTTATTCTTGACTTACTGTGACTAATTTCTCAGAGTCTTCTGCTGCTAGGCGAGGTTCGGCAGGACGCTGGCTCAGCTTCTCGTCCTTGTCACGCAGATGCGTCTTCCACCTGATTGTGGGCCTCGTTCAATTTTAAAGTTTTCAGGAAATTTAGATTTACGTCGTATAGCCCTTACTTAATTCAGGGACTAATTTTATCTACTTCCTTACTTACTTTGAGTTTACGGGTTGTCCGTGGATCAATCCGGAGTTCTTCCTTTAATTATGAATTCCGTAGAATTATTTTTTGGTTCTCTCCAGGTCTCCGTCACTTATGTAAGCAAAAGTTTTAATTTTCCATAGAAATGCTTTTATTATAACTTTTTCTAATACAAGCCAATCGCTGACTTATATCTCTTTATTCAATACACTGCTACAAGTTTAGGGTGCTAACTGTAACCTTAGAGGGTACGTAAACAACTGGCGAGCGCCGAGCGGGCCCTTCGCTCTCTCATACGAAGGATACAAAGGTCTTAGCTTAAGTGTAGGTGGGGGAAAGTCCGCTGACTCTAACACCCATAGAGATATTATAAATAGAATAGGCATGCCATACACGGGCGCGTGTAAGTGGGAATGTCCGTCGGCTGGAGAGAGAGAAAAGATGATGTTGGAATAGATGTCTTTGTCTACTGGAGAATGCGCATTGACATACACATTGTCATACACAGTCGTTGTATATAATAGTCACGCCTGCAAGTGTCACGCATGCACACCGCGCAGTGAAAGAGAGTGACACAAATACCTTCTCGATTTTCTTTGTCTCTTCAGCCTGTGGGCACTCTCACTTATTGGCATGCCTACCCTGTAAAAAAAGTCAGATTGAAAAGCATTGTTTCGCATTCAGAAGATTTTGTCTTGAATTCCGCTTTTCGACAACCTCGTATTGGAACTGCATCGGACCGGAAGCCAATACTTTTTAATGTGATAGTTCGTATATTACATCTAAATGTTGAATGCGTCTAAATACAAAAGTGATAAATTCTACGTTCAATACGATTTAATGCGAGACTTTGATTTTGATTCAATAGTGCTGAATGCAATTGAATGCGAAGCAGAAAATTCGTGATGACCAAGTATTGGATCGCATTGAATCGCATTCTGGAGATTTTGTCTTGAATTTCGCTTTGCGACAACCTCGCATTCAAAGTGCAAAATTTTTAAATACTTTTAAATACTTTTCAATCCGACTTTTCTTGTAGGGTACTCTATATATAATATCTCTATGCTAACACCTTCCTCGCGCCTAATCTTTTCCCACTCATCCCCTTTATTTACGCGAAAAAACTCTTTCCAGTTAATTTTCTTGATTTTGCTTCCTCATAGAGGAAGCTTTGTAATCGTTACATTTTCCAATATTTTTAAAATGGTTTAATTAAACTTTCCGCACGTGATAAATGTCTAGTACAACATTCTAATCAATTGTCCGGATGTGGATGTCGCCATTTTTTGTCGCCCTATTAACTTAAAGACAGTTGTAGATAAATTGATGAAATTTGTAGGGTATATTGGCACTACCAATATCTCAAAACGTGCCAAAGGATTTTTCAAAATATTGAATTTTAAAATTTTTATGTAGATTTTGAATTTTTGTAAAATTGATTTTTCGACTATAACTTCTCAAATAATCAAAATTCATAGCTTAGGGTAAAGGAACCAATTACCGAGGGCGCACCAATTGTCGAGGATCGCCAGATATTTTTTATGATAACTAATAAATTACAAGAAAAAGGAAAATAAAATCAATATTATAATAATACAGGTATTCTAAACTAAAAACTCTAAAAAACTCCATATTTTTAGAAGAGAAATTCATTTCGAATTTAATATCCGTAGCAGAGTCTCTCATGAAATTCTCTAAAATTCGCCATTTGCGTAATATTTTAGATTGGCTGGATCAGAAATTGTAAAGCACATATTTGGTTACTTTAAAGTCATTCTTTATATTTAAATGTCACTATACTGATTAAGATGAATCAGTCTTTTTTTCAAATAATTATATTATTAGAAAAAATGACATTTAGTATTTTAAAAAATAAATCATCAGTTAATTGGGGACAGTTTTCGGCAAAGCTCCAATTCTCGATTATCCACCTCGAGAAATGGGGATATCGATTTTTTCAACCATACCCCATTTGTCGATGTACTGAATATATTTGAATATCGATGATTAGGTTAAGATGGTTATGTTGACATAAATTTTTGAATTATTGGTTAGGTTTGTCACGCCGCGAAATGCACACTCGACAAATGGTTCTAAGCCCTCGAGCGATTAGAAAATTCACCTCGAGAAATGGTGTTTTCGACTCATTTCTCTTTTTCACAATTTTTGTCTTAAGTTCTCAATTTTTGAAAAAAAATACATACAGAAATTAAAGTTCGACAAATATATTCTGTCCAACGAAATAAGTTTCAAAGTTGTAGGAGTTTTCGTTTATAAATAGAAGGATAGAGAATTTTGAGGTTGACTATTTCCTCGACAATTGGTTCCCTTACCCTATGTAAAGGAAAGAAAGATTCCTTTCATTGAGACGAATCGATTGACCTGTATGATTAATTAATTTTATTGAATATTAAGGAAGTTATGCTTATATTTGTAATTTTGAAAATTTTTAATTTTTCATATATTAGTTCAAATAAAAACACTAATCCTACAGGTCAATCGATTCGTGTCGACGCACGGAATCTATGAATGATGAGGTCGAAAGATTCTCTCTTTCGAGAAAAAAGAATTATATATATCTCTTAATATTTAAGAAAATCGTTAATGCTTCCTCTATGAGGAAGCAAATTCATTTGCAACTTCATCTTAATGAGGAAGCAAAGTGCTCAAGAAATGAGCACAAAAAGTTTAAATGTAGTTAAATGGAACACCCGAGATTGGATTCACAGCTAGTTTATAATATTAACGTTTTCTATTTGTAAATGATTAATTTCTGACATTATATCTTGTTCATCAAAATCACTGTCTATACACCTTTGAGTAACCAAGAAAAGATTTTTTCCTCCTTTGGGGTTATAGTATAATAACTTTTTTTTTTTTCTTTGAACAACTCTAACGCCAGTTTAAAGGATTCTAAACTATTTACGTACAAGGCTATTTTACCCAATGACAAGTTTTTAGTTACAAAGTTTCCTACCTCTAATCTGATGTCCAAGCGTGAGTAAATGAGTAGTTTGCCTTCCCCCTCTCTTACCACCATTGGTGGCTGGTTTCCCCTTCGGTTCCGGGCGGCCCAGGCCAAGCTTTAATAAAATTTTAGAATTTTAATTTTTGAAGGATGTATCTATATATGAAATTTCATTGCGCATCTTTTTCCTTGTAGAAAAAAATTGTAGCTTTTTTAGTTTTAAAATTAAAGGCAAAAAACAGACTTTTTTGAAAAAGTCGATTTTAATCCGTTTTTCACTTTAGCTCGTGCTGCTCAGTTCGTCAGTTTTTCAACTTTTTAAATGAAATTTTCAGGGAATGTGCTCTCGGGTGTCCTTTGATTGATAGAACAATAGGAATTCTAAAATTTATGTTTTTAAAATTGTTATTAATTTTTTTCTGATGTTTGGCGTGAATCGGACTTTTGTAACTTCGAGCGTTTCGTTTATCGAGGGAATTATGAGCAAAAAAAAACTTCTCACGGCAAAAATGTGGAGAAAACTATAATAAAGTTTTTTGGAAAGTTTCAGATCAAATTATTTAATGGTTTAGGAATAGTTATGATCTTAGTCAGCGCTGGAACGGCGCAGCGGTAAATCGTAGAGTACGTTGTACTCTCGAAAACTCCAGCGCTAAGATCATAACTACTCCTAAACCATTGAATAAATTGATCTGAAACTTTCCAAAAAACTTTATTATAGTTTACTCCGCATTTTTGTCGCGAGAAGTTTTTTTTGCTCAAAATTCCCTCGATAAACGAAACGCTCGAAGTTACAAAAGTTCAATTCATGCCGAACATCAGAAAAAAATTAATAACAATTTTAAAAACATAGAATTTTGAATTCCTTTTACTCTATTAATCAAAGGACACCCGAAAGCACCTTCTCTGTAAATTTCATTTAAAAAGTTGAAAAACTGACGAACTGAGCACGAGCTAACGCGAAAAACGGATTAAAATCGACTTTTTCAAAAAAGTCCGTTTTTTGTTTTTAATTTTAAAACTAAAAAAGCTACAATTTTTTTCTACAAGAAAAAAGATGCGCAATAAAATTTCATATATAAATACAGTCTTCAAAAATTAAAATACGAAAATTTTATTAAAGCTTGGTCTGGGCCGCCCGGAACCGGAGGGGAATTCATTACGAACCAATCCGAAATTTCCTAAATCATTCCGGAATTTGTGTCCGAACCAAATAGTTTCTTTCCAATCTAAACCGAAGGGAGTTTTCAATTCTTTTTAATCCTTGCGTCAACTACAAATTCAATTTGTACTACTCAGCGTTACAACCCCGACTAGAACCCAATTAGCAGTTGGGTATTTGTTGGGGTGAGATCTCGGGTGTGATCGGGCAACCTAATTAGGAGTTGGGCAAATCAACTGGGACCCATTTAGGCCCCAACCGGATTTTCCACACGGGTTTATTTAAAGGAAATAATTTTTTTTTTAAATATAGCAATTTATTTATAAAGAATAAATCTATGTCTCTCGTTTCTTAAATATTTTTGAAGTATGTATTACGATTCGAGAAATTTGTCTTCAAAAGTAGGGAAACTTTGAACACTAATATTTTTAATATAAATAATTTTTTTTTAAATTTGTAAAACAAGAGACATAGATTATTCTTTTATGAATCGAAATAAGTATAAATAAGCATACCAAATAAGTCATATTTTACAACATACCTTTCGAGAAAAAACGGTAGAGCGACATCCTTAAAAACGGCCCTGTACCCAATCCTCTGAAGAGCCTTTGTTACCTGAGGTACCTTCGCGTTATAGATGTAGATTGGAAGCGCTTTTGCTTTAAATTTTCTGTGTGCAGGTGTGTCCTGTCGATCCTTTTTTTGTTGAGCTCGCTGTTGTTGCTCCTTTCGTTTTCTTTATTAAGATTAGGTTTTTGTCCGATGTCAGGGATGCTATCGGTTCAGTAGTTCAATTTTAGGGAAAAAAGGGGATATTTTTTGAAAAAAAAGGGGATTTTTTTATGGTGTGAAAGGATTGAAAATATATTAATTAATACAATATTTTTAATAATGATTTGTATTTTATTATGCGGAACTTCTTATACATAATATTTGCACATATAGTATTTAAAAAAAATTTTTAATTGCACCAAAACGACCGATTCTAATCAACACACCGAAAAAAATTTTTTTCCGAGAGTCAACTATGATCTATGGTTAATACTAACATAGTTGAAATAACACGGATTCCAGTTTAACAGAATCATGAACGTACTGTTAGACGTACTAATACGACCCCGGTTAGAGTGAACTAAATAACCCTAGTTCCATTAATAATGTAATTTGATTAATATTCCCATGCATATCTAAAATGGCGAACGACTTTTTTGGCATTCGGATGTTCGGGATGCCAGATATTTTTCGATTGCATCTGCAACATGCATGTAATTTCGTTGAATTTGAACAATTGAAAAGATTATGTCAAAATCGCTTAAAATCAGTTGCTGAAGGTAAGTTCGTATTGCTGTATTTCTTATTTAACTTTCAAGAAGTTTATAGGTTAGATTTTAATATTCAGAACGCATTTTGTACGTTTTTTTTCTCTAAAATTAAGTTTGGATGTATAATTCTTAGTGTTTTAGAAATGTTATATTATGATGATCATTTGCAATCGTATGTTATTCTTTATCCGATTGAAACCGAAGTGGTAGATTTAGATAAGATTTACAGTAACAATTTGTGGCATCTTGTTCAATGAAAAGAACCAAGAATATTTGTTAAGTCACCTTGCTTTCCTTGTTATTTTAACCAAACATGAACTTTGTAATTTCAACTAGGATTACAAAGTTGGCGCCTGTCCTAACTAGGCAAAATAGTTGATTCCTTGGAGGCGCATGCATTTTCCCCAAATCCTATTTGTCAGAATTCTCATTTGACCGAATCTCATATTACCGACTCAACAATTCGTCGAATTTCTATGCAGCCGAATTATTACTCTACCTAATCTCCGTTGCTCCGAAATCACAAAAACCCTAATTTCTATATACCCGAATTTTCATTTGACTGAATTTCTAACTGTCCGAATTACTATTTATCCTAATATCCGTTTTCCCTACTTTACATTTGTCCTAACTTCAAATTCACCGACTGATCATTTAACCTACGTTTCATTTGCTCGAATGAACATTCTACCTAAACTCCATTCGCCCGAATGGTAATCTTTCCTAATTCTCAATAGCCAGAATTTTCAAATGCCAGAATTTCCATGTAACAGAAATCTCATTTGTCCGAAACTTTATTTCAATATGAGTTTCCCACCTTTAGTATCTAACTATCTATACACCAACTTAGTCGGTAAGTAGCTATAGACACATACCCTCTGATACATCTCTCTCACCAGTGAAATGGGCGGGTTATTCAAATCCCTTTGATAATAATATATAGTAATATCTAATAATATATAATAATATTGATAATAATAATTATATCGAATAATTAAGTTCAATAATAATTAATTACATATTCTTTATTTGCCTCCAACACTTCAAAATTATCAAATATTATCAACGGGATTTGAATATCCCGCGCATTTCACTGGTGAGAGAGAAGTATCAGAAGGTATGTGTCTATAACTACTTACCGACTAAGTTGGTGTATAGATAGTTAGATACTAAAGGTGGGAAACTCATATTGAAATAAAGTTTCGGACAAATGAGATTTCTGTTACATGGAAATTCTGGCATTTGAAAATTCTGGCTATTGAGAATTAGGAAAGATTACCATTCGGGCGAATGGAGTTTAGGTAGAATGTTCATTCGAGCAAATGAAACGTAGGTTAAATGATCAGTCGGTGAATTTGAAGTTAGGACAAATGTAAAGTAGGGAAAACGGATATTAGGATAAATAGTAATTCGGTCAGTTAGAAATTCGGTCAAATGAAAATTCGGGTATATAGAAATTAGGGTTTTTGTGATTTCGGAGCAACGGAGATTAGGTAGAATAATAATTCGGCTGCATAGAAATTCGACGAATTGTTGAGTCGGTAATATGAGATTCGGTCAAATGAGAATTCTGACAAATAGGATTTGGGGAAAATGCATGCGCCTCGATTCCTTGTACACGTATACCAGGAATTTTTTTCGGTGAAGAAAGTTTCCTCTTTTTACTTAATATAGCAGACTTAATTAATTCTGATTTTTTTTTCTCGATTTTTTTTCGCAATTGATCTACCTTGTTTCGTTGGTCTTTTTCTTTAATACGCAAATTTTCTAAGCTCTTCATAAGTTCCTGAACCGCAACGCCTGTTGGGATCTTTACCTATCACACTTTTCAAAGTTTTTTGTATTGCCTCAGAATTTTTGGTAGCTTCAGCATAGGCTTTATCAGTTCTAAAACGTTCCCGCGAATATATATCATCCAATAATAAGAGGAATAAAAATTTATGGCGCCCGCGCATATTAATTGTGGCGCGTATTTTTGAATTTCTTGAAAGTCAAACTATGTAATAATTCTTACATAGAAGAATCTAAACTTTGTAAAATAAAGGGAAAAATGGTAAAATTGGGTTAAAATTCTGGATTTTAGGCTTTTAAGGGGATTTTACAAATTTAAGGGGGAAAAAAGGGGAAAAGAGGAAAAAAAGGGGATTAGCGAAAAAAGGGGACGGAGTAGCATCCCTGCGATGTTTGGAGTCTTCGTTTGCTGCTTTTTATTGCTGTCTGGTTCCCTCTTTTTTTTTTTGCTGTGACTGGAAACGTTTCGTTTTCTATTTCATCTGTATTCAGCTTCTCAAAAACGTTGTAGCATGACACATTAGGGATAATCATCCTCTTCTGCAATTCTTCGATTATTTTTTGTTGTGCTAATCACTTCTCTATTAAAATGTCGTAATCACTTTTTCCTTGCTGTGGTATATGAGAGTTTCATAGAGATCTTTCTTTATGCTTGTGTCTGTGGCTCGGTGGCGCTTTTATTTCAGAACTTTCAGAAGAGGATTTTACCTTGATGTCCGGATTCTCGTCATCGATATTTGCCTTTGCTTTCTTGTTTCCATGATTTATTCTGACCATTTTTTTTTTTTGGTGTTAGAGCAATTCCAGTTTTTGACAATAATTTTGTCAGTCTTCTTCTCTCTACCAAGTTTAGTCGAGTTCCATTCGCAATTTTTATTTGGAAAGCCCTATGCCTCAATATTTCATCGAAGATTGGAGAACTGGATTGATCAGCATCAATCTTCGCTGGGCTCGGTGTCAACGAGAGTTGCCTTTTTTTGGAGCCTTGAGCTTTCACCCAGCGGCGGATTTAAGTTTAGCGGGGCCCTGGGCACTAATAGTGTGGGGGCCCCCTTGTAAGGGATTTAAAATATTACAAATAACACAATATTTATTGCATATTTTTTTTTATATTTAAATGAAAAAAGAATGAAAGAAGAGGAAAAAAGAATGAAAAAGAATGAAAAAAGAGGATATTTATTTTGTGGGGGCCGGGGACCCCTAGCTTGTGGGGGCCCCTGGGCACGTGCCCCATGTGCCCTTATGTAAATCAGCCACTGCTTTCATCTCCATTCACGCCTCTCTCTGTACCTGTCTTTATCTGATGCATCCGACCACCAGGCATTTTGGCAACAAACGAAAAGCGCACTTTTTGCACTATGTGTCAAACATTGCAATTCTGCCGTGCATTTGCACACCAATTCCATTCGATCGTTTTGAAGGAGCAAATCGGAGAAAAATGAAATTTCTTTGGGCCTCAAAACACTCTAATGTCGCAGGATTATGCGTAATTGGTTCGTTTTTAGAAAAAAAAGGGGGAAAACATTTTTAATATTTTAAATATTTTAAATATAGAAAAGAGTAACAGAAAATAAAATAGGGGGGGGGGGTGAAAGAGAGACAGATAAAACCGTTTAATAATAATAATAAATTATTAATAATAAATAATCCCGATAAAACCTACCGGTTTTAGAAAATCATTTTATTATAATCATCTGGCACTCGAGTTGTACTCGCGATTTTTTTATATGACTTTATCGCCACGAGGGTTTTTATTTGTCACTTTATATCACTCAACAACGCGAGAAACCGTGAAAATTGCGAGAAAATACAATAGGAATACGAGATGACAAGAGGACGCGTGAGAAACTTATTTTGCG
>CAJFCP010022742.1:10875-26416 GCA_904066005.1 Synergus itoensis | reverse complement strand
AACTCATAGTTATACAATACAGCCGTTGATATCAGGAGAAGGGAAACTTTTTTCACCTCTTTTTCTAATGTTGAAAGAACAAAACGGAAATTTTGGACCAGTAGTAGAAGCCAATCTGTTCAGGCCCGAAAATGTTCATATAGAAGCATCAAAATCTGGGAAACATACTTCAGGTATAAAACTATAATCAGCTCTTTTAATTTAAACATCCTAATTCAGAAAATGATTCCTTAAATTACATTTATATTTCATTTCTTTTACGAGTAGATCACTTTAAAACTTGGTTGGAAGACATATATTTTCCAAACGTGGAACTAAATAGCGTTTTATTAATTGACGCATGGAGTGGTCATTGCCCTAGAATAGTAGCGGAAACTACACCCGAGAATAAACATGTTAAAGTGAGAATAATACCAACTGGAACGACAGGAAAAATTCAACCTCTTAATGTATATGGTTTTCAAATCTGGAAGAATTTTGTGCGGCACTTTTCTGATAGCGTTATCCTCATGAATCTCGATCTAAATTTACATTTAAGAAATAATATTATTAAAATGCAATCTTTGGTTCACAATCAATTATTTTCACCGAGATACGTAAATTTGTTCAAGTACTCTTGGTACTAAAGTGGATACATTGATGACAAACCAGAACCATTCTCAAATCCAGTTGATTTTAGCTTCGGAGATTCTTGTAAAATTAATTGTGAAATTGAAGGCTGCAGAAATATTGCAATCATTCGATGTTCATGGTGTAAAAAATCGTTATGTTTAAAACACTTTTTCGATGATTATCATTACTGTTCAAGTTTGAACCGTAACAAACATTTTGCACTGTATTATATATTGTTGATATATGCACATAAAAAAACTACAACAAAAATGTGCATACATAATAAATGATTGAATTAGCCAATTTGTAATACACATTATGAGAAAATAACTTTTTGTTCCTACGCTAGTGGAAAAATAAATTAAATAAATTTTGAATTTTGAAATTTTTATTTCAGATTCTGATTCAGTGACCCCGAAAACTATAGAATACTGACTTTCATAAAAATCCAATAAATTTTGAATTTTTTGATCAGCCATATTGGATCCGCCATTTTGAATTTTGAAATTCTGTTTTGAAATTTAGATTTAGCGACCCAAAAAACCCCGTGTACACAATATCATCAAAATTTCAGGTTGCGTAATATACATACTTATGATAAAGTGTGTTTAGGAGTAGTTACCCCCTATAATTTGATTTAAAAAAGAAAAAGCAAAACCACGTCAACTTCCTCTTGTTCTGTTGGGTAACATATATTTTTTTCAGATTTTTCCCTTCAACTTTGCCTTACTTTCTATTATTTTCGTCGTGTATAGGGGGTGGTTTACCCCCTTACAATTTTTCAATTAAGTCGAGCAAATAGCGTTTTTCATCCCTTATTATGACGCAACCTTTGCAATTGGTTTCATTGAAAAATATTAATTTCTTCTATGTGAACCAATCAATCACTTTTTACCCCATATGAGGGGCTGTTTCACACCCTTAAACCGTTTAATGGCAGATAAAAAAAAAATACGTGTCGCTTAATTTTTGGTCCTCTACAACATATATCAAGATCATTAAAATCGGCGAGGGACACCTGGGGTACCTTCCTTGTTAGTAGGACATGACCTGATTTTTGAAGATTTCGTAGCGCCCTAAATTATTTTTTAAAATCTTAAAAATATTATGATTTTTCATAAGTGGACACGTTTTCGGCATGTGAGTGCTCTTATAGTAGTCAGGTTATTGGAATAATGGACAAAAATAAATCAATTTATGAAGTTGGATTTTATAATAAGTCATATCTAGAATAGCTGAATCCAAAACTTCTTTTGTGCAAGCATTTTTTTAAGAGATGATGTTCTGTGTAGTCTTTCAGAAACTGCTAATATTAACAAATCCCTGCAAAAATTTCAAATTGAGAAGCTTTGCTTCGCATTCACGAAATGTTATCTGGAATTCTGCTTTTCGACAACTTTTCATTGGGACTGCATCGAAGCGGAAGCCAATACTTTTTAATGCTATAGTTCGTATATCACGTCTAAATATTGAATGCGTCTAAATGGGAAAGTGATAAATTCTGCGGTCAATTCGTGTTAATGTGAGAATTAGATTTCGATTCAATGTTACAAGTATTGAATTGCATTTGATCACGTTTACGAGATGATGTCATGTTGTCTGCTTGGCGACAACCCTGCATTCCAGGTGCAACACTTTTCAATACTTTTGAATACTTTTCAATTCGACGTTTTTTGTAGGGATGATTAAGAGTTAAGTGTGGAAAGAAACCGTGTCACGAGTTTGAATCAGTCTTATGGATGCTTTCTGATCGTAAAGAGAATAATCTCAATAAAAAAAATTACTCGTTTTGAAATATTATTTCATTTAACCTACCTACTATTTCAAAAATTAATTTTTGAAACAAAGTGGCGATTAAGAACAGTCTTGTAAATCAGTAAAACAAAAAGAAATAATTAACCCTTCGATGGTGAAAAATACAGTATTTGGAAGTTCCGAATTTGTGCTTTGATTGCAGAAGATGCAGTATGTGTGTTGGATGAGCAGACTCGCGCAAAAGAAGCCGCGGATTTACCTACTCTAAATATCACTCTTTATAAAATCAAACTTCAAAAATTAACTTATTTTTGTTCATTATTTCAATACGGGTTATAAATAAAATAAGTAAAACTGAGTTTGCAATGCAGATTACTACTTACCAACTTTGTCGTTAGGTGGTGTATCGGTATTGCTAAAGCTTCGGGTGAACTGGCACCTCTTGCTGTGCCCATTGTGCTCGTTCTCGGGTGCCTGATGCCTGGACGTCTTCTCGTAGGACCCGCTCTGGCTGGCGTAATCACTGCTTTCGGGCATAGAGGACGATCGTCGATTATTTCCATCGTCGTGACGGTCATCGTCGTGGTAGTCGTGCGTCGTCGATTGTTTCCGCGACCGTCGACGCGATGATTCGGAAGGTTCGAAGGATTCGCCGCCGGTTGGCGTATTCGAGGCGGCGAGTAGCGGTTTCGTGTGATTTCGTGATGTAGGATTTTCGTGATGGTCGACCGTGGCCCGTGGGTTTTTAGCAGTGTCGGAGGTAGCGGTTTGGGAATCAAAGAGATTTGAATTAGCGTTACCGGGGCGGGGTGCTCGATTACGGGGCCTACGTGGATCAGACAGGCCAAATCCGCAGTTCTCGCTGCATTGGCTCTCGCTCTCCATAGAGTACTCGTAGTACTCGAGTGTATCACTAATGGCCACATTTCTCTTACTACTACCCTTCTTATCAAGAAGTTCTAGTTCTCTAGCTTCAGGGCAGCTACTGTTACGCCTTCGATATCTGTATCTTGCCTCTGCTGAACTCCTCCTCAAAGCCTCCTCGTGTGCAGATTCTCTCGATTTATCAGCTAACATCATCTCGCGACACTCAGGACAACTGTTCTTTCTTGGCCGATAACCAAAGTCTATTCTATCAAAATCATGACACCACATTTGAACTTGCCGCTTGTCTCTACAGCTATCACTTCTACAAATACCGTCTCTCCCATAACTATCATATATCCCATCTATTTCGCATCTACCTCCCTTGTATAGATAATCACCTGGGGAAACATAATTCCTATCTATAACAGTCTCCATCGATCCGAACTCTTCGTCAGAGCCAAAAAATACATACGGAGGACTGTCTTCATTAGTCGGAGGACTGTCAAAAGTTCTTAATGCCTCAGGACAGCTGCTGTTGCGTTTTCGTTTGTACATCTTCCGAGCATTTTGTTCAGTGGAAAGAAAATTCTCTTCAGAGTTCAGAGCAGGAGTTGATTCCGCACGAGATCTCATCATCTTCTTGTTCTGCCTGAGGCTCGGCAGAGTCATATTGTCTTTTGCGATCGTCACTACATCTTCACGGACGGGAAGATTTTCGTAATAACTAGAACTAGCTTCTGGACTAAGATCCCTTCTCTGTCTTCGAGTCAAGGGAATATCTTCATATCCTACGTTATCAAAGTGCATTGAATCTTGTGTAAAATAATCTGTATAACTATTGTAAGGTTCAGTCTGAAAGTGAGAGCTTCTCTGTTTTTTCACAGCACCGAATTTTCTTCTGTCGTAAACTGGATATCGATAGTAGGCCTCACTAGGATCGTAGTACTCACCAGTTCTTTCATCTTGATAAAAATAGTCCTGATTGTAGTCTGAATCACAAGTTTCATAATTGTATCCTTCTTCTAAATAAGAATCTGTACTTTTCGTTCTTCTTCGCCGACCCTTGTTCATCTCCAATGTATCGTTTTGAGGATCTTGATCATAACGAAGATCCTCAAGAGAAGTTCTTTTAAAAGCGAATATTTCACCCGGATCAGGTTTATACATATAATCATCATAGGGTATCATAACCTCGTCTATGCTACAATACATGTGATCGTTCGTTTCTGGAGGGCTGTAAAGATCATTCCCCAAACTTTTCGTTCTCTTCTCAGGCGACTTTTCTCTATATTTAGAATCAATATCCTGATGCATGGATTCTGTATATTTTCTCTTACTAGTATCCTCTCTACCATGAGTATGTCTATGTATAAAAGGATCAATAGAAAAAGAGTCTGCCGTCGATAACCGACCTGCATTGTTAGAAGGAAGATAAATCTCTGTTTCACCAGCACTCAGCTCTGAGTCATATCCATATAACAATCGCTGCTGTTCCTGATTCGCAGTGAATTGGTCATAGGCTATTTGCTCAATAGCCAATTGTTTCATTCGTGCTTTATCTCCATTATTATCATAATAAGACTTGCTTTGATCTTTCAAAGCAGGTATCATATCACCATAGAAGTCATTGAGAGAGAGATTCTTCTTGACCTTCTCCCTGGCAGTTCTGAGACTATCATCACTGAATATGTTGCTCGACAAAGCATCATAATCAAAGCTCTTTGCTCTTCGAGACAGTAGGCCCACCTGACAGCCATCATTATGAATGGAGCGACCGTTATATATAACGTCATAGTCGAAGCTTTTTGCCTTAGAAAGTAAAAAAGACCTTCGATGTCTAGCAATATTATTCCTAAGATCTAGTTTCCTGTAACCAAAGTCCCTAGAGGTTTTGTTCAGGCTCTCTAAAAAACTCAAATATCTCGCTTTCCTGTTTCTGGTGGATCGATCTTGCCAATTTCGTGATCGTTTGTGTGACCCAAAATCGAATCCATGAGAAGATAAGTACCTTGAGCGAAATTTATCGATGAGTCGGTCGTTAAAATCGACCTGGAGACAGTCTTCGACGTAAATCTCCGGTATGCGTTTTTTGGCAGTACCGGTAAGGCTTTCTGGTTTGAGTAGGAGACCTTCGCAAACACTGTATTCGCTCGTCTGGGGGCTGTAATATCTCAGCATGTTCTCATCAACTGTCTGCGACCTTGTGAAGGGCGTACGCATTTTTCTGTATAGCGAGCGTATAACTGCGGATTTGCTCCGTACAAGGGGGTGCGAGGGAAGGTTGTGCTTGCTTGGGGTGTTTCTGGGTTTGGTTGGATAGTTGTTTGGGCAATGACATTCGCTGCAGGGTACCCTAAGTCTGTGCTTGCGCCTATTGCGCCTAGGGGGTGGGGGCATTGGGGATATGACACCGGGTATTAAAACGTTTTTAACTGTCGGTCTGTAAACAATTTTTCATATAGAGTAGTAACGTTCCTTCGGAATACATTTTATGGCGCCCATTCTTTACTTGTTCACTATGGTCGATCGAAACCGTCAGTTAATAAAGACTCAAATGAACTTGACGTAATGACAAAAAAGCAGAATTTGCCATTCATTTAAAAAATTACTCAGGTTCATTCAAATACGTTGGATTCAGGAATCAGGGTATTTTTTTAAAGAAATGGTAAATTTCGCAAAGGTTGCTGACCGATTCAGTCGACCATCGATACATTTCGATCCCTGATTCGTTAGAATGGGTAACTAACTATCGATTATTAAATGGACATTGATATAGTGCAGAGGAGGTGCTGATAACTATATAGAAAAAGTTTTGAGAGATGAAATTTGTGAACCTATATTTCTGAAAATCAGGTAGGAAGTGACAAAAGTGTATCTAGGAGCGATCTCATTCGGCAATGTCCATTTAATTCAGGGATTATCATCAGAGGATGGACTACCGGCTGTTCCACTTTTCTAGCAAAGGTCTTAACGGTATCAACGTCATTTCTTGAAGGAACTCATACATTTCGAAGTGCAACTTCCGTAGCCTATTCTCTTAATGGGACGTGTACTCTTAAGGAGACTGTCTTTGTACAATAAAGTCATACGTGATTATTGACTTGATGTAACGTAGATGAAATAGATAGCGAATCATACTCACATCAATCCTCTCGAACCACGTGGTCGTTCTGATTGTGTGCTGAAGGCACTGCTCGTTACAGAAGCTAAACTCTCCATATCAGAGTCTCCAAGGTCACCCAGAACATCTTTATCTGGACTTAGGTGACCTTTTCGAGATCTGTGTATTCTGTGAAGGTGACTATGTGACATGGAATGTGGATCATGACCCATGGAAGGAAGGTCCGAATCTGAGAGGCCACTAAAGTGTCTCTCCCAACCTGGAAGTGTTATTTTTGTTATAATTTTACACAAGCTTCCAAAATACAGCTGCATTAATACCAGCTGTTCCAAATACATGTCAAAAATAATTTTGCTACCAACCCTACAGATGGTGCTCTAATCAATGATGGCTCATAGCGATAAAAATTAGGCTTCCTGCGGTTGAATTAAAATTTGAAAGTGACTGTAGTTCTACACTTAAAGTGATGGTGGTCACTTGGAAAATTGTGTACCATACATTAAACCACGTACAATTAAGGGCATGTGATACTTTACCATAAGAGCAAATTCGTCTACATGAGACGAAGGTTTATTGACTATTATTAGCTAAAAATATTTATTATTGTGAATATATAATTGGTTTAACTAATTTGCTCTTATGGTAAAGTATAACATGCCCTTAACTACAATTTAGTATAAATGTGATTAATGCTCTCTTCTAATAAAAAAGTTGAAATTGATTTATTTTTGACATTTATTTTGAAACACGCGGTATATTATTTGTAATATTATAATCATTAAACATTGTATATAAGTTGAAACTCACCTCCCATACCGGTACTTCGATATGTGTGCACCTGTCTAGTGCGGTGTTTAATAAATCTTCCTCTTTCTCCAAAATCTCCTACTCCTCTGTCTTTCAAGGCTACTTGCAAATTTGGAGGAATCTGAGGTAAATATCGCTTTTTCGGAGATCCAGTCGGAGTTGCAGTCGCTGATCTGGACGTAAATCTGCATTGTAATTGAAAGTATTATTTATGCATATATCAGTAAAATATGAGTATAATTCTAACAGTGAACGTTATTTTCACAGTGAGACTGAAATTGACATTTTTAAACTTTATGTACCTCGTTGGTATATATCCATGCGAATACGGGACAGATCTATGATCAGGAGGTGAAAGAGAACGATGACCGGTGGGACTTTGCGACCTTCCTCGATAACGACTACTAGGAGAATCCATTGGTGCTGCGCTATGGGATCTGTGACTTAACATGGTACGATGTGGATCATCCTGAAAATCAATTTTTATTTTAAAGGTAATAAATCATCTCCATTCGCTGGTATAAACATCGTTTTTTACAGAATAAAAATTCAACATTTTACAAGACTGCATTATTAGATTTTAGAGTCTTTTAATTATACATTAAAGGTTTCTTTAAGAGGGTCTATTCCTCTAGAGCCCGAAAAAAGGTGATTTTTGAGAATTTTTTTTTCAAATAAAAAAACAGCATAGGCAATCAATCTTTCAGGGTTATTTTCATCAACTTTCGAACAAAGTTTAAGAAATAAAGACAAGAAAATTGTTAAACGCGCTATCCGCGAAACGTAAAACAATGAAATTTTTTCACTTCTAGAAAATGCTTTCGTTTCCTATACGACGCTTCTTTGGAATTTTCCAAACTCGACAAACAAATCCTGACCTGCAAACGCGACAAAGAAAGGGTCCCAGTACTTTCTCACTGTTTTACCACGCTGCTTCTTTCCACGTTAGGCTTCTCCTCACTGACAACAGCTCCCTCTTCCCTACCTTCCACGTGAGGACTTTACTCACTGTTTACCACTCCACTTCTTTCCATGCAAGGATTCTTCTCACTGACAACCGCTCTCGTTTGTTCCCTACCTTCCACATGAGGATCTTCCTCACAATCTACTATGGTTACCTTTGAAGAAGATGCCAAGGAAACTACGAATTCAGAGGAAGGAGCCCCGCCCTTTTAACAAAATGTTCCAAAATGTCAGAGTAAACCATGGTGCACTGAAATGTCGCGCCGTCGAAGTACACTGGGACTTCCATTTTGATCAACTTTATTGATAAATTCCTTAGAAGTTGGTTTCGCTCCCAAATTTTGATGAAGGGAGGTGAGAAATCGAAGGAGAAGCGCCGCGAAGACGGCAGTACCATACCGTAGCCACAAAGTGAGAAGTATCCTAAACGGATAATTCCGATAGTTCGCTTCAGTTCACCAGAGTTCGCTTTCAGTGTTTCGCGCGAAAAGCAACCAATTAGACGTTGTGCGCGACGCATGCGCAGTACCGCGTGTAGCCCTCGTTAGGAATACTTGTACATACGGCCCTGACTTGTTTACCTGCTCGGAAAACCCATAAGCATCAACTCACCAACCGAGACGTGACCAGCACGGGAGTTCCACAGTAATAAGTCTGCGAGCACGATAGCGTCCGTAATTCTCAACTGAGACAGAATTAATTGTCTCTTTGTTGATTTGTATATTTTTTTATTCTACGAGACCGAACGCGCGCGGGTTTACTTTGTTTTTAAATCTTATATTTTACGATATTTCATATTTATTTAAAATTAAATTAGCGTATTCGACAGTTGACGAATGTTGTAGAATTAATATTGACACTGTTGAATACACTAATTTAATTATTTTTTCTCGAGTAATTAATAAACATTAAATTAATGTATACGTATAACAAATTTATTTTATAAGATTCATATTTTATACTATTTCTATAATAATATGTAATAATTAATAATCAATAATGAACAAAATTATTACTTTAATTATTATTATTATTATTATTATGTTAATAATTAATTAATTAATTAATTAATTTTTTTATTAAACAATTAAAAAAAATTTTTTTATGTGTCTCTTACTCTACCAGACTCTACCATGAGAAAAGATTTAAAATTTCTCGGGTAATCTGTAATGACCAATTACTGACCAATAAGGATAAAAAACTTTAATTGACACGTCACTAACCAACTCTGAAAATACATCTGGGTAACATAACATATTGAAGCGATTTTGTACAATATAAAGATTTAAAATTTCCCGCGTCACCCGCGATTATCGATATACAACACGTCACCGTCTGTATTGACTAATAAGGAATCCGGTCCACGCATTTCAGCGTTACACTTTTCGATATTCAATACGTATGAACTTTTTAGAATAGGATATGAGCCAAAATGACCTAATGAAAACCGAATATTAATGAACATTTTCACTGTTCTAACCAAACTACGATTTTGATGAAAATTTTTTTAATATTTGTGCTTATAAAAATACTAAAAATGAATAAAGTCATTTATATTTTGGGTTCATATAGAGTAGTTTTCAATACTGTACAAAATGAGAGGTGAATAAAGTCAATCGGTTGAGTAGTTTTTGTGAAATCGTGCTCGCAGTTTACGAAAATATGTTTTTGAGATAAGAAGCCTCAAAGAAACGATAAGATACAACTTTATAATCACACAACTTACTTATTTATTTGAAGTTGGATAAAAATGTTGCAATAGATTAAACAAAAAAAAATCGATTTTCTTTTGGTTTTGAGGGACTGACCCCCTTAAATTCCAATCAATTGAAGAGAATTCTAAAACTAAAACACGGTAAAATATAAAGTCGATCAAAGTAGTAGGTCAAAATAAAATTAAGTAAGTATGTAATACAATTCGAAGGTAGCAGATAGAGATAAAAATTTTTGGACATGTGAACGTACCTTACGATACTGTTGATAACCGGAAATAGAAGCGGGATGGTCCCTGGAGCTCATAATCGCTGCTCTTTTACGACCCTGCGGTGACATATCCCTGCGGCTCCGATGTTCTCCATCCACACAAAGCTCTTTCTCGGGCGGTGGGCTAGAATAGTGGCTGCTCCAGCACGCGTTCATTTATTTCGCAAATTATTGATTCAAATGTAACTTAAAAACTAAATGGGACGAGTGCCGTGAAGTGTAATCTCACGATAAGTTAGTTTACATAGCAAGGTGGTTCCAATCACTTGAAAATATTGTAAAAGTCTTTAAACCTCAAGTGCTAATTACATGCAGCTGCAAAATAAACTCATCGAAAGGGAAGAAGAGCGTTAAGTACAATGAACGAAATTGTCACCAGACAGTTTAAAAAGAAACAATTTTTATATTTAACAAGAACGTTGAAACTTTGAAATTAAAAATGAATGGAATCCACCACCATAAAGCAAAACTCTGAAAGATCTAAAAGCCATGTCCAGTCCTTAATTATTTACTTAAAAAATGCAGAAAGCAATGATACGATGAAATCTACAAATGATAGTATCTACATGGTGCCAATTTTCTAGATGTTGTTGAACGACCTAGTCTTCAAGCTATTATCACACAAGACAAGAATTTCGTTCAAGTCAAGTATATTATCTATTCTGGAATCAAAACTTTACCATTCATTGCATTGAATACTTAAATATCATTATACAAGAGTTTTTGTCACCTTCTTTTCATAATTAGAAATTCATCTATGCACGAGATTAAACGCTAAAACCTAGCGGTGATAAAAAGCTAGAAATGATTGTGTGAGTCGTGAATAAATATATAAATTGAAGTAGCCGTACCGCTTATAATTGGACGGCATATTATGAAACCTAAAATAATAACAAACAAGACTATTAACATAAAGTTAAGAGTCGCGAATAAATTAAGTAATTAAGTTTCTGCTATATGTATTATTTATAATAAAACGTGAAACACAAATTTTTGAATTCATAGTATAATTATTTTCCACATTTTGCTCCAAATATTTAAAGAGAAATGAAAAAAATGGAGAATGAATGAATTTAAGGGTATTCAGAAATAAAATAGTGTTTGCTTAATTTTCTTTTTAATCAAAAATGAATAGAAAAGTTAATTACAACTTTACATAGATAAATTTAGAAAAAAGATTAAAGAACATTTTTATCGAGGTTATCTCGTCGGCTTCTTCGAACAGAATAAAGCGTCCCTGTCGTTCTCGGGATGGATTCATCAATGCATTTGCGAAACCCTTTTAGATAATCCTATTAGGCGATATTGAACATTATTAAGTATGTTCACAGAAAGCCACCCCCGACCATATCTCGCCGGACATTTAGACGTTTCAATTATTCTACACATTTCTACAACCGTTGATTTAATGATCACCGGTTCGCGGATTAAGGTCGTCGAGGATTACGAGACGATAGGAATATGGTCTCCATGGCGACCCTGATTATGTGATCGAAAGATTTACTCGCATCATTGCGTAGATGCGTTTTCAGGTTGCTTTTTTTTCATTTAAATTTTTTACGGATGCTACCGGATCGGAATTGAACTTTTAAATGCATTATTCAGCAAACACATAAAACTATACTAATTAAAGACAACATTCTATATATTTATTGATCAGTGTACAAATAAAATTTTTATTGAAAAAAAAAAATTTTAATTTAATCGAAACATTACCACCAATTTCACTAAGAAAAAAAAGCTATCAAAATAATAGGATTCAAAAGGAATCAACAACACCTTGTAAACACCCTCGCCACACTTGTGACCTCAAATCCAAAAGAATTGAAACCGACCGAATTATTATATAAATGCAGACAAAGAATTGAGTACGGATTTCTCACATCGACTTGCGAACTCATGACTGGGGCCAATGCACCACATTTATATCGATGAATGCGGCACTTAGAATCTAATTACCGGCCACCAGCTATAATTCAAGCAGCGCTGCGCTGTTTACTCTTAGGTCAGTGCTCTCTTTCAGCACACCCGTCATTCAAGCTAACGATCGATTATTGAAATATTAAACACTGGCTAGATATAATCAGTATCATTCAGAAGCCTTCTGATGAAATATTTTTATAGCCTAGATGCTGATTTAAGTTAATCTATAGATTCGAATTTTGTAACAAAAATATTTTTTGAAACCGTTGGATAACTCTTGTAAAGCCAATAAACCGTTATCATGCAAGCGAAAGTATACCAATTAAATCAATTACTAGAAAGGATGGCTTTATATAAAGGTAAATCCATTTACCTTCTATATTGATTTGCCTGCAAGTTAAGATTGAGTAGAAGGTCTAGAGCTTGAGACTCTACTCAAGAGGTCGAGTCCAGCAATCTAATAAACAAAAACGACCGGATGGAAATTCGTTTGGTCTTTGATGATAGGTAGAAGAAACTTTTTGTGACACGAGACTCTCGAGTTGAAATTATTGTTAAAGGAATCGATTCTTCTTTCACGAGCGTTGGGGAGGAAAAAGAATAATGAGAAGGAAAAGAAAGAAAGCATATGATTGAGGAATAGTCGCTGCTAGAAAATCTGTGGAGTTCGATTGCATTATCTGAATGCGTATTATCGCGAGACGAAGCAATTAAGGGCACAATCAACATCTGAAACGAGAACGAAAAGAGATACCGAAGAATAGACAGAGAAAAAGAAAATGAAAGCAAGAAGAAAAAGAGAAATAAAGATAGCAGTTCGAATATAGTAAAACGAATAATCAAGAATTGATGCTCCGCAAATTTATCCTGCAAAATTAACATGCTGCTAATAGGACTCAGGAATGAATTTTTTTTGCTAGACACTTCGAGGGTAAATCGAGCCTCGCATATTGTTCGCAGCTGGTTCTTTGGCTATCCTTAAAGACACGTTAGGGACAAATTCAAGAAAAATTCAAACCCACTGCACTTACAAATAACAATCGGACGTCATCTTCAGAATGTTAATTTTTATGTGAGTACAGAGGTGGCTCCGCAGCCAACGGTGGTTGCAGGCCAACTGGCATGTCAATTGGCTTGTTGCCCAGTTTTATAACTTGCCTCTCTTTCTCTCTAATTCTCGCCGACTATTCTCACAATCACATTTCGTTTCTTGTATTACCACAACCTAAGCTTACATCAGTATAACAGCACTGTGCGCAAGACAAGGAAAGACGGCACGCTAACTTTCCTACAGTCAACGAAACGTACCTTTAGCGTTCATAACTCGAAAAATATTTCTCCAGTAATTATATAACAGCTATATTTGCACTATGTATTTTCATGACAATTAGTGATGCCGTCCGAGACGAGACAAACCGAGAAAAAGTCTCGGTTTGTCTCGGTTTATTTCTCGGTCCTGTCACGCTCTCCCTTCCCCTTTTCTCGGTTTGTCTCGTCTCACTTTGTCTCGTCTCATTTCGTCTCATCTCGGTTTTTTCCGAGACGGAGTTGCCAGATGTTCGGACAGCCCGTAGGGCTATTCTTCGACAATTGGAAGCGCTATTGTAAATTAGCGTTCTTAAATAAATTTTTAAATTATAAATGTAATAACATTTTTAGCTTGTTTATCAATTACTGATTAATTTGATATCAAACATGATTATATTTCTTAAAGATTTATTCAGCTTTTATTCTTTTAGCATCTTGTTTTTTCTTTCTCAATATTTATTTTGCCAAGCACCTAGGGAAGAGCAGGGCACAGAGGATCGCTTAACGTTCTTTTGGCGATATAATTATAAATAACATGTATTTTTAATTGAAATTTACTGTACATATTGCAAAAACCATCTACTTTCGATAAACGCTTTGCTTGTATATATTATTATTTTTAATTCGAGTATATAATGACAAGTTTAGAAAAAGAATTTTGGACTGTGCCCCGCGGACTGGGGCACAGAGGACATTGCTGGTCTTTTGCGTCCCGCGTATTTAATTCATATGTAAAATATAAATTTTTGCAAGTAAACGTATTTTGTTATTAAAAATCATAAAGTAATTTTATAAAATGTTTAAGAACAATTCAAATAGATTATGAATTCGTCTTCTTCGTCAATAAGAAGAATTCTTTTACAATCTTTGCATTGAATCCAACCTTCGTTCGATTTAGATTCAAGGAATCTTCCGTTACAATAGACGCATACAACGTTGTTATTATCACTATATCCAATGTCACAGGAAACAGTCCTCCGTTTTGATCCTCTGTGCCCCCGCAGTCTATTTCTGAACAATCCTAACCTACACTTAATACATCGAATATTTCGATAACGAGACTTCGACAAAAATTAAGCTAAGTGAACACTAACATACATTTAATAAACATTTCAATAATTAAAGCACTTATAAACAAGATGAGAAGGCTATAAGTATGAAATTTTTTTATAAGCTTACTTTGAATTTTCGTTTTTTTTATTTTTTTCCAAAAGCGTTGATTCAAAGTGCGTCTCGACTTGAGACAAACTAAAATAGTCTCTATACGATGTAATTATGGCCTTTACGAAGAGATAACACCACAAAATACAATTTTATTGAAGCGAACTGTGCCCCGCTGTTCCTCTGTGCCCTGCTCTACCCTAATTCATCAAAAAATGTCAAAAAAATCAAAATTCATCAAAATTCATCGATAAATTTCAAATTTTTGAACACCATTTTATATTTTTTATAATGTCTAGACAACAAAGCAATCGAATTTTATGACAGTTTTCCCCTTTTCACATGATTGGCCAGCCCTCGGGCCAGCCATTAGTCCTCTAGCTGGCCTTCCAGGAGCAAAGTGTAAATGTAAATCTGTTGCTCAGGTAATCTAGGTACTAGGATACTTAAGAGCGCAGTACGGAAAAGAAAAAATAAAAGTTGAGGAGCAATATACTTTCGAATTAAATAATGCAAAGGAAAAGTAAAAAAAAATAGAAAAAAATTGTATTACTAGTAATACATGTGCATTTGTCCATTTATGCAAGATTTAAAAAATATAAGGTAATTTTTTGGGCCATTCTTGTGGCCAGACCGCTACTGCATTTTAGTAAGAAAACCATTTTCTGCTTGCATAATTGGCAAAGTGATTGCCAATTGTCAAAGTAAATTTTAAATTAAAACATTAGATGCTAAAGGCTTAAAGGAGTAAAAGTTGAATGAATCTTTAAGAAATATAGTCATGTTTGATATCAAATTAATCAGTAATTGATAAACAGGCTGAAAATTTTATTACATTTACAATTTAATAATTTATTTAAGAACGCTAATTTAGCAATAGCTAGGGATAGGAAGTTTATGCATTTATTGTACCCCTAATTATGCGCATAAATTTTCCCATATTATGCGTTAAAAACCCAACATTATGCGCCATTGAGCCTGGTTACACCGAGGGCTTAACTAGAGTAAATCGTGAAAGAGTAGCGTAAAGTTAGGTATCGA
>CAJFCP010022739.1:0-13093 GCA_904066005.1 Synergus itoensis | reverse complement strand
TATGCGATATTGTTTGTTACATTTATAAACAATTATTATAAACAAATGCATGCTTTGAACACTTTTTGCCAGAAATGAACCGAATTTTGTCGTCCGACATCAGTTAACTTTGTAAACAATTATTATAAACAAATGCATGATTTAAACAGTTTTAGGTAGAAATGAAACGATTTTTCTATCGATTGTCTTCGAATCTCATTGACTGTGATGCTCATTGATGTATATCTGTCGTCAGATATCATTTGTCCAATTTATCTACGAATAATATAAATATGAATGAAAAAGTCCACGATCTGGACACTGGGGAAAAGGTTTCATTCAGTCTGTTCAACAAGAGCGTGTGGTCTATATTTTTAAAACGAATAGAGATATTTGAACGTTTTTTTTTTTAATTAAAGTACTTTTAAAGTACTAATACGCAATCACTTTGCGTATTAGTATCACTATCTCCATCGTTATCCAGAATGGCCTGGCACCTTCTTGGCATACTTTCAACTAATTTTTCGGCATACTATAGTTCGTTGGTAAATCTAGCCATAACTTTTTAATTCTTTGTGACAGCTGTTTTAGGGTGAAGACACGTTTTCCGGCATGCTTCCTCTTCAAGATACTCCAGACGTTTTCGATTGGATTTGCATCTGGGGACTGTGATGGCCAGTCCAAGGTCGTGATGTCATTTTCCTCTTTCCAAGCGCTGCAGAGACGGCTTCGATGTTTCGGGTCGTTATCCTCTTGCAAGATCCAATCGGTGTTATCGGCTCCAAACATCTTTTTAGCAGACCTTAGAAGACCACGTTGGTATATCTGCAACATTTTCTGAGCGTTGAGGTTCTCGGTGAAGAGCTCCAAACATCCAAAACCGCACTCAGAGAAGCATCCCCAAACATGGACCTTCACTGGGTGTTTAATGGTCCTCTGGAGAAATCTACTGTCAGCCGTAGACCAGGCATACTTAATGGGAACCCATGCCCAGAACGACGCTTCGTCAGAAAAAATAACGTTCGACCAGTCCCGGTCGAGATTTTCAGCAGCCCATGCCTTCCGTTTTTCGATATGGGTTTCTGAGAGTAGGGGTTTTTGCCCCGTGCTACGGTACTGCATCTTCGATTCGGCCAATCGCTGTCGTATGGTGTTGATACTAATGTGTACTCCCTTTCTGGCTAGTATAGCCTTGGCATCTCGCAAACCGAGAGTGGGGGTACGCTTGAATAGCTGCACGATCGCTTTGTCCTCCTTGCTGGTTGTTGCACGCATTTTTCCTCTTTCAGGAAAATCGTCGACAGTTCCACTGACTTTATACCGCTCAACCCACTTCATAATGAACGACTGTGACTTTTTTAAGTATTTAGCAGCCGCTGCGACGGACATTTTTGGTCCTTTTGGATGGGAACACAAGAAGACGACTTCAAAACGTTTAGCGTAAACAGAACTCATTTTCGTTCGCGTGCGTTCTCTCGGACGGTTCGAGCGATACTGAAGCGGTATCATAAACGCGTATTAGTCCTTTGAACGTACTTTAATTTAAAAAAAAAACTTTCAAAAATCTCCAATAGTTTTAAAAATACAAACCACACGCTCTTGTTGAACAGACTGTATATAAAAAATATCAATAAGCAATGTTACGTACCAAAGAGGAAATCAAAAAAAGATATTAATTTTTAAGTTCTGGTGAAAAATCTTTTTTGAAAGCTTTAGATAAGTTTGGAGGAATTCACAGAAAAGAAAAGAAGAGAACCTTATACTTTCGGTTCTGTTCTTTTTAATTATTTTGCGGCATAGAAATCACCTGTCCTCAACCGAGGATGAAAAATGTCATTTTATGAAAGATACAAATAAAATACAACTCAGGTCATAGGTAACAAATAAATCGATATATTCTGTAAACCCCCTTTATGTATAACATGATCCCCTTTCGTTTGTCGCGAGAAATTTGTTGAAGAATTAGACAGATATACTAAAGATTGTAAATTAGAATAAGATTGGATACGATACAATTTTGCTTACCAGATACTAAGGTAATCTTATGCTACCATTAGGGACGATGCGGAGAGGCTTGGAGCTAGTCCGGATCTTCCCTATTGGGCTGAAGGTAATTTTGTGATTAGATCGCAAAGGACCACTAACTCTAGTCTTTTAATTATTCGCGATTCACACTTGCACTAATTTGTCTCCCATGCTTCACAAATACTCACTAAGGTCACACGAAAATAGCACTAGATGGCTTCGAACCGGAAGGGATGAGAGCAATTAAATGTCAACATTCATCCCTAGGAATTTTCCCGTGATCCCGGTTAACGAGTTTTAAGTTATAAGGATTCCCGCTCGTTTTGAGATTCGAGCTAGAATCCTTTACTTTTGTCTTTTTTGAAATTCGCGGAAAGGGGGACTCAGGAGATCCCTTTTCTTTTGGACTGATACCATGCGAGCACGCGCATATTCCCTGGAAAGCGAATTCCTTAAATTTTACAGTTTAAAATTAAGTTTATGGATTGAGTGCTCACCGCCTTCGATGTAGCAAAATTGAAATATGAATTTCAACTTCTATGTCTCTCCTATTGACTCTGTTCTCTAGAGGTTTTAATTTGGTCCATCTAGAGGCGTTCGCTATCGAGATTCCCGCACTGCACCACAACTTTATTATTTAAAAGGGAAACATTCAAGTAATGCCGTGTCCAAATAGGCTAACTGATCCTCTCAGGACAACCAAAGTAGCTCAACTGACAAATTAACTAGCCAAATTACGGCTCAGTATAATTTAAAAGCTTGGGAGACTTTCCTCAAGTCGGGTAGAATTTAGAGGTTTAACGTCCTGACTTTCAGATTCCTATGGGAGAAATTTTTCGGCGCTATTTGGACTTCCGGAACGTCTTGGAAGTTTCTTTTGGACTTCTCTTTTCGCGGAATAATCCGGGCCACTCGGGAAGGACTGCGCGGTACGAAATAACTACTTTAAGAGACGGGCACTGGTTTTTTCAAGATAATTTATAAATTGAGATACTTCTTTACCCGAGGTAGAAGATCGTCAGACTGCCAAGAGAAATTTTGATCGGTGCTCGTCGAAGGTGCGTTATTGAGGGATTTGATGGGAAATTTTGAAGAGTCAGGAATTTTTGATTGGCTAAGAGACATGGTATGTATTGCAAAGCCAGAGGGCAAAGTCCCCTGGCCAGTTTCTACTACTTTTAAATTTGCAAAATTGCAATTTATTAGTTCTCTTTATTCATTGTGCAAGAGAGCGAGAATTTGCTGAATTTTTGGTTGCTACCGGATATTATATTGCGAAATAATATTTTATATTTCTTTGGAAATAATTGCAATTTCTATTTTTCAATTCAATCAGACTTGAATATTTATTAAATAGAATAAAGTCTTTTTCTATTATCAATTTGCTTCAGCTGATCATAATGTAGGTCGATGTCTTAAAGAATATGAATGCGGAAGGATAAATCCGAGTACGGAAGGTCGAACAGGAGAGGTGCAGGGGCAAGCTGATAACGCGCCTTCAAGTGGCCATCATGGATTGTAAAGTGATGATTTTATATGCCCGCCTCTTGTAGTCGAGAGAATTATATGTGACCCGTGCTAAGATGCATATGTTTTAGTGCAGTGAGAGTTATAATTCTTTTCTTTCATTCTCCATTCATTCGCACCGTTATTGCTATTCTACTTTATATTAGGCTAGATTCTAATTTTTAAAACATCTTTCTTTATTATCCGAGTCTTATTGTAATTTGTCCCTTTTCATTAATTTAATAAAATTTTTAATATTAATTTATTGCTTTGGAAATTATTTCCATGCTTCGAGGTTTGCTCATTTATTGCAGGAGGTGCCGAGTCGGCAGCTCGAGTTACCTCTGCCAGTGGCATCAAGAAATGTTTTAGGTGTCATTAGCCTTAGGAAATAGTCTTTTCGCTTGCGAAATTGTCGACTTAACTTTGCAGGCGAAAATTATTCAGTATTTTGTTTAAAATAAAAAAAAACTTTGTTAAGGGATAAAAAAATATTTTCTTGACGGTTTGCTCGTAACAAGCAATGCACATTCTGCATCATAAGCAATGAAATTCGAAGACATTCGGAAGAAAATTAGGTTCTTTTCTGCCTACAACTGTCCAAATCATGTAATGATATCTGATGACAGATATACATCAATGAGCATCAAAGGCAATGAGATTCGAAGACAATTGGAAGAAAAATCGTTTTTTTTTTTCTAAAACTGTTAAAATCATGCATTTATTTATAATAATTGTTCATTAAGTTAACAGATGATATGGGATAACAAAAATACATCAATGCGTATCACTGTTAATGAGATTCGAAGAAAATCGAAAGAAAAATCGGTTCGTTTCTGCCTAAAACTGTTTAAATCATGCATTTGTTTATAATAATTGTTTACAAATTTAACAATGAAATCAGACGACAAAATACATCGTTATTCATCACAGACAATGAGATTCGAAGATGATCGAAAGAAAATTCGGTTTGTTTCTGGCAAAAAGTGTTCAAATCATGCATTTGTTTATAATAATTGTTTATAAATTTAACAAACAATATCGCATACCATATTTGCGAAATCACATTTCACCTTTTTGCTCTAAACGAGAGATTTCGATGCATAAACATATTTTAAAAAACAACGGAATCGCTACTTACAGCTCATTAATTTTTTAAACAAACAAAAATTCAAAAATCTGCCTCAACATATCTCTTAAGAATTTAATACTGAATTTTTTTAGAAAAAGCAATTGAAAATCGATTAAGAATTGCGGCCTAGAAGTTATTTTGAACATCATTTTTTAATTTCGCCCCACTGTGGGAGGTGCACTTAACGCTGTACGCTGAAGATTTAAAATTTTTTTCATTCTGTTCTACCTTTTTAATTAATTTCAAACCAGAGGCACATTGTTCAGAACAATTTAAAGTATTTTTAGGAAAAAAATGGTGAGGGTGCTGCAAAAGCTTCATATTAAAAAAAATCAAAAAAATTTTGAAAATTTTTCTTGACTCCTTTTTAAAAAAAAAAAAAATTTATAATTTTTCTAAAATATCCCCTCATCGAAACCCATAACATATATTTTTCCCATAAAAATTGGCCCAGCCGTTCTCGAGAAAAAAATATTTTTCGATTTTTCTTCCTACCCCCATAACTCCCCCAAAAAAATTTTTTCAGTTCTGAGATTTTGGGAAACTTAATAGTCCATTAGTACAAACTCACAGTAAAAATCTCGGACAAATTCGGGCGAGAGCAGCACATACATGCTTATCCTGCTATTCCCTTTAACGTATAAATCCTAGATATTTTAATAGTTTCAGCTCCAAAAAATCAACCAGAGACCCATGACCACTCTGTACCTCAAAATAGTGGAAAACTCCATAGAAAGAGTAAGAGGGGTGAAAGGGTCCCTGGGTGGTCTAGGTACAGACAACGACAGTTCAATTCTTGACCCCAGTCGATTGAGACGCGTCTTGACACCTTCACTTTTTATCTTTGCTAATTTTGAATTTTGTATGTCTTCTTTTGCGTATTAATATTTTTCTGTGAACTATAATTCGTTGTGCATTAACTTCAAATTTAAATCTTTAAGTCAATTGACTTTAAACCACCTTAAATAACGGAATCCGAGCATTATTAAAATCTGTGTATATCAACTTTGAACTTTTCTAAACTTGTGTGCGAGTATGTGTGCGAGTATGTGTGTGTGATATTTTTACAACAATAAATCTACTTAATATTATTTTGCGAGTATTTCATCCTTATTTGAACTCCTTTAATCAATCTATCCACGTTTCGCCCTTACGTTTTAAAGTTCACATTTTTATGTTTCACATTTTTTACATTTTTATTATTTTTTTTTTAATGGTCCTTCAAGCCGGATCCTAACAATGGTGGATCCAGTCGCGAACCTAAGTGTAGTGCTGTGGCTGCGAATAGTGCGAAGTTTTGATTCGAGTGCAAAAAGAAGGACGAGGACCCCCGAGCGAAAAATCGGTTGGTGACCGATCGTACGACGTACGATCAAGACGTTCTGAACGATCGATTTGCTCAAACGCCAGCTCAATCGCACGGAAGCGATTAGAATTGGAAATGCAACAAGCTCAAGAGCTGGACCGTCTGGAAGAGGAGGTGGACCTTAAGCGGCTTGAGAAGAAAAAAAATATGTTGGCCTTACAAGCCAAGCTAAGATTGGCGGAATTTGAAGAGGAATTTGACGCAAGTGATGACATATCCTCTATAAAATCCGTGCAATCAATTTGTTCGAAAATCGAGGCATGGCAGAGACTTGTCTCAACGAGGGAGACTAGTGGACAACGCGGAAGGACCTGATGAGAAATAGAACCTCAGAAGCCCCATCTAAAGGACTCAGAAGCCCCACGATTAGAGAAATGGATGGCTAGAAAAGCCATCAGAGATCGGTGGTTTTACGAATGCTGAAAACATGGCATGCCTACATAAATGCCTAAAAATTAAGGCTATAGAAGGTGTCAGGGCTCTCCTTATGAGTAAGGAGAGTAAGCTGCCCTTCCCTAAAAAATTGCAATGGGCAACCTTTATGAAAAATGGACATGAGGCAACGGATTTCAAGAGATTTACATTTTGGCTTGAGGATCAAGCCTCTATAATAAGCATGATCTGCTTTTGGAAAGCCCAGCAGTAAAATTACATGTGTGTACTGTGAAGCAGAGCACCCAGTATCACAATGAGAGAGACTAAAGACTTTTAACTTAAATGAGCGGTGGAGGTGGGTCAAAGACAAGAAGATCTGCTTCTGCTGTCTGAAATCGAGACACACCAGCAAGAATTGTAAAAGGAGGCGCTGTGGAAAAAATGGTTGCAACAAGCGCCATCATTCAATAATCCACAACGATCCTGAGAAGACGGAGTAGTCAACATTGAAGACCGGACACCAACCAGCATCATCGAAGAATAGTGAGGACGCAGTCACAACGATAAATGTTATCCAGAAACGCAGAAGACACGTTTTTCCGAAGGTCGTACCGGTAACCCTGACGGGACCAACCGGGGAAGTAGAGACCTACGCGTTCCTAGACGATGGATCGCACATATCCTTGATTCAGGACAGCCCAGCAGAAGAACTTGGTCTCAAGGGAGAGATCGTACCCTTTAAGGCTCAGTGGTACAATAGTTCAACGACCGAGGATCCATCATCACGGCGGGTCAATATGAAGATTCGTGATGTTTCAGGAAAGGAGTTCCACCTTCAAGGTGTGCGAACACAGCAGAACCTGAGTCTAGCAAGAGAGACGAGAAGAGTGGACACCGACACCTGGACATACTTAAAGGATTTCCCCTACCAGACGTGATGTATGCAGAGCCGAGGATCTTGATTGGGCAGGATTTCGGGTGCTAATTACACCCAGCAGGACCGTTTTCGGGAAAGGAGACGCACCTATGGCATCTCTAACACTTCTGGGTTGGACAGCCCATGGTCTCTGTAATTTTGAGAGCATAGAGCCAGGGTGCGTGATGCACTGCTACCAGGGAGAGACGGACGAGCTTGTGGAATCTATGCAAATATTTTGGAGCGTAGAATCCTTTGGAGTGAGCTCGATTGCAACCAAGTTGCTCTCTAAAGACGACCAAAGGGCCGAAGAAGTACTCAATAGAACAGCACGACGATGTGGAGATCGATGGGAAGCGGGACTTCTCTGGAAAAGAGATGACCAAATTTTGCCGACCAGTCGCTACCTATTAGAGAAACGTTTTCAGTTATTAAAAAAGAAGATAAACCGGGAACCTGTATTAAAAATGGAATACCACAAGAAGATCCAGGATTACGTGGAGAAAGGCTACGCTCGTAGACTAACAATGGAAGAAATTGCCAGAGAAGGTCCGAGGACATGGTACTTACCACACTTCCTAACTTTCAACCTCAACAAACCACGTAAGATGCTTAGCATCTTCGATGCAGCGGCTAGAAGTCACGGGGTAAGTCTAAATGACGTACTTTTAAAGGGTCCAGACCTTCTCTGCTCATTGGTCGGTATTCTCTTTCGATTTTGAGAGCGAGCGATAGCCATATGCAGCGACTTGAAGGAGATGTTTCACCAGGTGAAAATTCGGAAAGTGGATCAATTCAGCCAGAGAATACTTGGCCAAGACCAAGAGACTGGCGAACTTATTGTACTTGAAATGCAAGTGATGATTTTCGAATCAGTTTCATCACCTTACGTCGCCTACGAAATCAGAGATAGGAACGCCAAAGAATTTAGAGAAAACTATCCAGAAGCTTACAGAATCATCACCAAAAATCATTATATGAACGACTACCTGGACAGCGTAGATACTATCCCCGAAGCAATCCAATCAGCAATTGAATTTGCAAATGTGCACCAGAAAGGAGGTTTCGAGGTACGAATTTGGTACTCCAAAGAAGTACTAGCAATGTTACCCCAAGACGCGCTTGCTCGGGGCGGAAGCAAACTTGCTCTCGATTCGGAGAGTCTGCAGAGGGTTTTAGGAGTCATATGGTCCCCAGATAGTGACTATTTTACATTCACATCTGCTTTTCCGAAAATCTGTATATATCAACTTTGAACTTTTCTAAACTTGTGTGTGTGTGTGATATTTTTATGACAATAAATCTACTTAATATTATTTCGCGAGTGTTTCATCCTTATTTGAACTCCTCCAATCAATCTATCCACGTTTCGCCCCTGCGTTTTAAAGCTCACATTTATATAATTATTATAGATGAATGAGATCCATGTTGAGAAGCAGGATAATAAATACTTCACTTCATTGTAAAGAGGTAAAGGCAAGGGTTACAAGAGGATGCCCGCAGGGGGGAGTGTTATCTTTCACTCAATGGGCACTTGTAATAGATGACCTGATCTACAAACTTAAACTCAGGAAGCAGGTTTTTTAGGGCAGGTTAGTTGAATTCTCTACATCAGCTAAATACATATGTGATCCCAAGCTAACGTGGAAATTACACGTTGATGCTGTTGTTAAAAAGGTAATACATTGGTTATATACTATGATAATCATGTCAATAGTTTTTACGCGTCAGTCATATGGAAACCCAGGACAAATCCGACGGACTGCAAAAGTTACAAAGCCTACAAAAGGTGTTCTGTCTGGTAACTTCCGGATCAATGAAATCCACACTGACAGCGACATTGGAGATTCTATTAGGACTGCCTCCGTTAGATATTTTAATTAAAAAGCAAGCATCAGTGGAGGCATATAAACTGACGATAAAAAGACTTGACGGTGCGGTTGAAAAGACTTACTTGAGCAGGATCAGGTGGAAGAATCTTTGTGAAAATAATGTCCTGGACATAGAAAATTTTCGTTTATGAAGCCTTTCAAGGTGATTTTACCAGATAGGTAATATGGCATGATGAACAGAAACGAGAAGCAATGATTAAACCGGGAGGACTCATTTGGTACACAGATGGTTTTAAAGACTCTCAAGGCACTGGAGCTGGAATCTGTGGGAGGATTTATGCCAAGGGTTGAAATCTCGATAGCACTTGGCAGACTACCCACAGTATTTCACGCCAAGGTGGTGGCTATTGAGACTTGTCTGGAAGATATTTGCATGCGAGCATATTTATATCCGTTGTGGCCAGAGGAGCAGTCGAGGAATGGACTTAACTGTTACATGCGATGCAGTGGGATGAATGAAACCAAGGAACTAGTGCATTCGAAGAAGTACATTAATGCGTTATATTCAAAGAAATTAAAACACCTGATGAATATGGAAAAGAAAAAGGTAAAAATCATGATGGAAGTATTAACTTTCACCTGTTAATATTTGACCCAGAGATACTGGACTTTAAACTTTGGCCGGGCCTAAAGACCCAGTGTAGGCTCAACGGAAAATTTCTGAAGTCTAGGCTGTGAGGGTTAAAATGTCTTAAAAAATCGAAGGTCATCAACATTTTTTTCTCATTTTTTTCAAAACGTTGCCAATTTTCGCAAAATAAATATTAAAATGAATTTTGTAAAAAACTTTATTCTTTAGTAGTTGTAGTCAAATTTGCGTAGGATACATTTGTTAGTTCAGCAAATTTGATTATTTCCAAGATGTTATTGTTTGTTTACAAATATGTTTTTCATCACTAGGAAAGCCATTCTCAGTTCTCAAAATCAATATGATTGATTGTATTTCACATACCCCGCATCATTTATAATATAATATAATAATTTTGGCAACAGTCTTTTCTAGTTACTCAACCTTTTCCATAAATGAAGCTATTATACAAGATCTACTAAAACCATGCATCAACTGGTTCTATAACCAATATTTAAAAAGAAAAGCCTGGTTTTTTATTGAGAAAATATTACCATATCTTGTCCAAATCGTAAAACAGGTGAAATATACACCAAAAGAAACAAAATATTTTCAGAGCCGCGTTAAAAAAAATACTGCTTATTAATAGTAAATTGCAACAGTAAATTAGTAACAAATAAGCAGACTTTGAAATAATATTCACAGCCTTCTGTGAAATTCGCTTTCCTCACAGCTGCAAGTAATAAAATATGACAGTTTGTGGTAAAAAATTTTATAATATATATTTGTACACCGATGAGCGAAAAATTCTCAATCCATAGAAACGTTACACTTACAGGCGTGAGGAAAATTGACAACCATTCCCATGGTGCGCGCAGCACATGTAACTATCGTCGTATTTGGGTTAACGTAAGTTCGATTATATACTAGGGTGGTCCAAAAAAAAAAAAAAAAACACTTTAGAATTTTTGACAACATACTTTACCATATTGTAGACCTTGTGAAAATAGAAGACACATATTAAGTGTAAGTGACTGTTACATGGCCCAGTATTTGCCAAGTTGAAAAGTATTAAACCCTTGTGAATAAAAATTAAAACGTAGTAAAAAATGTGATAAACCGGAATTTGGTTTTAAAAATACATAACTTTGTAACAATCTTATAACTAAAAAAAAGGGGTTACAGGGTCTCATTGGCAAGGGTTCTAAAAAATGAAATTATTTTAGCACTTGAAAGAAGGGTATATTTTATGGATTCGGACAGATCATAAGTCTAAAGAACGGTAAATATTCAACACATTATGAGTGTTTATTCTAGTGAATACAATAATTGTAAAATATTAATAATAATCAGTGACAAAAAAGGGAATTTACGGTGTAAAATTGTGGCAAAAATATAAAAAAAATACCGACACTGTATTTATACTGACCTTTTCAAGGAACAGACGCGACTTGAGCTGTCCTATAAATTAATTATTTTTAAATTTATTTTTAAAAAAATACGTGTCTTCTATTTTCGCAAGGTCTACAATATGGTAAAGTACGTTGTCAAAAATTCTAAAGTGTCTTTTTTTTGGACCACCCTATTATACGCTTATTTCCATAGTATGGTAATTGAATAAAAGAACCAATCGCAGAATATTTTACGTAGACATGGTAGTAATATTCTAGAACTTAGAATTTGAGTGACTTTGCGAAAAGAGCAGCTGTGGCTTGAGCTTTATCGCCATTTAATCTACGCAGTTCCGCTAAAACTTGTGCTCTAGTGAAGCCTAAAGATACGATTTCGGTAACAGTCGATTCCGTGAAGGGGTCGTGAGGAAGCAATATTTCTGAAGCAGGTGTGTTGGATGAGGAAGACGTATCCATTGGACTCACCATGCTACGGCCTCCTAAAAAAAGAAACAGTCAATGTCGCTAGATTCTATAGAGTTATTACAAGTTAATAGGAGAAATTATTTTAAATATTTCAAGAGATTTAGAGATTTCTTGAAAGGAATTTCGTGGGATTTAAGAAATTTAAAAAGCTTTTAATGATTTTAAATAATTTAAAGATTTTAAGAGATTTCGAGCAATTTTAATCGATTTTTGCTGTAGATTTTTTAATTTGTTAACACGATAACTTTCGAAATAATTGACGAATTGGATTGACCTTTGGTATGTTCATTTAGTGCCCTAAAATGAAGCGTGAGAAGCACGCAAGTCCACAAATTTATACATGAAGAATATATAATACCGAGCGCGAAGCGCGTGATGAGAATGCGCCTGAGAAGCGGGCAGATTTTTTTTTTAAATGGTTTCATTAAACGTTCCTCAGTTAATAAATATCTAATACAACATTCTAATCAATTGTTCGGATGTGTGTGTGTGTGTATGGCGCCGTTTTTTGTCGCCACCTTAACTTGGATACAGTTACAAATAAATTGATGAAATTTATAGGGCTTATTTGCACCATCAATATCTCAAAAGGTGCTCAATAATTTTTCAAAATATTGAATTTTAAAATTTTTATGTACATTTATAATTGTAACGGGCAGTACTGTCGCCCGTTACATATATTAATATATGTTTCTTATAGACGCGTCATCGATAGACACAAGGCGAGAGCTCTCTCTCTGGCAACCACCACCACTGGCCAGCTACTAGTTACGTAACGTAATGTGCATAAAAGCACTCGCACGACGTTTTCTTCTTAGTTCGCCGGGCGTAGCTCAGTCTACACTCGGTGAACCGACTGGTCTCTCTAGCCTACCGAAAATTTAGACGATGCTAGACTCATTCTAGACACATTTTTGTCTAGCTTGAGTCTAGCAGAATTTTATGACGGTTACTTTGTCCAGGGTTCGTCTAGAACTCATCTAGCAATTTATAAATATTATATTTGAAAACTGACAATTTTGACAATTGCAACAATATGTTATTTGCTAAAAAAAAAAGTCAAGAAACACTGTAATTGTTCAATTTTATACATGATCAATTGCTCATACAGAAAATTTCAGGGTTTCTGCGAGAAATAATTAAAAATACAAATAATAGAAAAATAAACTGTTAAAGATGAAACAAGCGGTAAACTATCAAATTAGAGACCTTCAATATCTGTCAATTTCGAAATTGTTGTTACGTCCTACCTATCATTTATTACTAAAGTCCTACTGGTAACAGATTCTATTTCTAATAAAATTAATCCCTCGTTTTAGTTTACAACTTAATGCAAAGCTGGGTACGAGGACAAGCCAAATGAATTAGACAAGAATTAAATTTAAAACATTTATTAAATAAATGAGGATTAAGAAATGACAATTGTTATAAATGAAAAAATGTCTGACCCTTATTTA
>CAJFCP010022663.1:0-21830 GCA_904066005.1 Synergus itoensis | reverse complement strand
TTTTTTTGGCGTGGCATCCACCAATTGCCAGACAGGTGGGAAAAATGTATAGCTAGCGATGGAGCATACTTTGAATAAAATATTCTTTATCATTTTTATACAATAAAAGTGTATTTTTTATACAAAAATTCCGGTTTCATATTTACACACCTGGTATACAAAATTTTGTCTCACATGTTTTTGATAGCTTTTTTCCTGGTCTATCAAATGGTTATAACCATTTTTTAAAAAATTGAAAATTTGACCGATTTTTTTTGAAAATAAAAATATTTTTGACTTTTTTAGAAAAAATGCAATTTTTTTTTTTTTTTTTTTTTTTTTTAATATGAAGCAAGTATCTATCTTTCGATGCTGTAAAATTCATCTTGCTGTTTTTTGTTGTTTTCGAGAAATTAAATAAAGAGAAATGCGCGGAGCGAGAGGCCCAGCTGTCTCGAGCGTTTTTCGATTTTGTGCTGTTTCGTGCTATTTCGAAGGTACTAAATTCTTTTCCTATGGAATATACAAAATTTTGTCCCACATGTTTTTGATAGATTTTTTCCTGGTCTATCGAATGGTGATAACCATTTTTTAAAAAATTGAAAATTTGACCGATTTTTTTTTTAAATAAAAATATTTTTGACTTTTTTAGAAAAACGGCATTTTTTTTCTTTTTTTTTTTTTCTCAAAATAAAGCTTAAGTCTCTATCTTTCGATGCTGTAAAATTCAACTTGCTGTTTTTTTTTGTTTTCGAGAAATTAAATAAAGAGAAATGCGCGGAGCGAGAGACCCAGCAGTATCGAGCGCCGTCGGCGCGGCGCTTTACTCTTTATTTAATTTCACGAAAACAACAAAAAACAGCAAGATGAATTTTACAGCATCGAAAGATAGAGACTTAAGCTTCATTTTGAAACAAAAAAAAAAAAAAAAAAGCATTTTTTCTAAAAAAGTCAAAAATATTTTTATTTTCAAAAAAAATCGGTCAAATTTTCAATTTTTTAAAAAATGGTTATAACCATTCGATAGACCAGGAAAAAAGCTATCAAAAACATGTGAGACAAAATTTTGTATATTCCATAGGAAAGGAGAATAGTACCTTCGAAATAGCACGAAAAAGCACAAAATCGAAAAAATTCGAAAAATTCCCCCTCCCCTATCTCGGTCAATTCTTATCCAATCGAAAAAATCTTTTTCCTCTAAAGTTGTACCTAGTAGGACTATACTTTACCCAAGTTTGAGTTCGATCAGACAAAGTCAAATTCTGAGGGTGGTACACTTGAGGAATAATGCCCCATATAACCATCTTCGGAAACTCCCACACAAGAATAGCCCGATCAGACCCCGACTAGCTCCCGACCAGAGCTCGACCGGTACCCGCTCGGTAATTAGTTAAGAAAAAGGCCCGACCAGCCACTGACTAATCACCGGCCAACCTTCGACTAGAATTTAGATAAAAAAGCCCAACTAGTCCCCGACTATTCCCCGACTAGGTACTTAGTCAAAATTAATAACCCAAATAGCTCCCGACTAGTGCCCGACTTGTAATAGGGTCAAATGGGGCTATTTCTACACGGGAATTAAAAAATTTAAAATGGCGGATCCAATATGCCGGACCAAAATTGTAAAAGGAAACCAATTTGACTAAAATTTGCTACTCGGGGGTTTTTCGGGTCGCTGATTTCAAATCCAACTTCAAAATTTAAAAATTCAAAATGGCGGATCCAATATGGCGGACCAAAATTGTAAAAGGAAACGAATTTGACTAAAATTTGCTACTCGCTGATTTTAAATCCAACGTCAAAATTAAAAAATTTTAAATGGCGGATCCAATATGGCGGACCAATATTGTAAAAACTAAACC
This sequence comes from Synergus itoensis, assembly GCA_904066005.1. Lineage (NCBI taxonomy): Eukaryota > Metazoa > Arthropoda > Insecta > Hymenoptera > Cynipidae > Synergus > Synergus itoensis. The sequence continues at coordinate 19,989 of CAJFCP010022663.1, read as the reverse complement.
GTTCTGAAGTTATTAATACCTCAATCTATGACGTGCCTGTTGCGGAAACAATTGATTTCTATCACTATGGATACCGCCTGGACAAAGTCACGTAACCATAATTTTCATTGCTGTCGGTTGCATCGATAATTAATTAGTTTATTGATTGATTGAAGTTGTCTTCTCCGAAAGTGTGTTTGTTGGAAAAAATATTGTTCAGTATGAATATTAAAAGAAGTGGTGCTCAAAAAGGGCAATTTTTAGTCAAATCGGGTTTTTGTGCATAAACTTTGGTCCGCCACATTGAATCTACCATTTTGAATTTATAAATTTTGACCACGAATTTGAAATCAGCGACCCGAAAAACCCCCGAGTATCAAATTTTAGTCAAATTGGTTTCCTTTTACAATTTTGGTCCGCCATATTGGATCCGCCATTTTGAATTTTTAAATTTTGACGTTGGATTTGAAATCAGCGATCCGAAAAACCCCCGAGTAGCAAATTTTAGTGAAATCGGTTTCGTTTTACAATTTTAGTCTGCTATATTAGCTCCGCCATTTTCGATTTTATCTGACAACGATTTACTTGTCAGATTAGGATTGGGCATGCAAAAATATATATAAAAATATGTGTAGCACATAAAATTTAAAATCTAAGCGTTTTTGGTATTCAATAAACGATTTTTTTTGCCAAAAATGCCATCTTCAACATAGATTTTCAAGATCAAAAATAATTTTTTTGACGTTCTCTATAATTTTCCTGTATTCAGAAAGGTTTTTTCTTTATTAAAAAAAAAAATATCCCTCTAGATCAATCCGTTCCAAAGTTCTACGATTTTGAGACAGAATTGCAAGAAAAGGTCCACTGTGCGGCGTTCGAGACTGCTGGGCCTTTCGCTCGGCGCATTTATTTTTATTTAATTTCTCGAAAACAACAAAAAACGGCAAGTTGAATTTTACAGCAACGAAAGATAAAGACTTAAGCTTTATTTTGAGATAAAAAAAATCCCGTTTTTCTAAAAAAGTCAAAAATATTTTGATTTTCAAAAAAAATCGGTCAAATTTTCAATTTTTTAAAAAATGGTTATAACCATTCGATAGACCAGGGAAAAATCTATCAAAAAAATATGGGACAAAATGTTGTATATTCCATAGGAAAGGAGCTTAGTACCTTGGAAATAGCACGAAACAACACTTTATCCAAGTTTGAGTTCGATCAGACAAAGTCAAATTCTGAGGGTGGTACACTGGAGGAATAATGTCCCATATAAGCACATATCATTGTAGTATTTTTCATGTCTTTTCAGAATTTTAAAGTACCTAAAATTAATAGTAATGTACAATAGAATAAGAATTGTAATAAGGAAAGCATGTGTGCAACGCGCACACGCCGTGGCGAGCGAGCATTCTCTATCTCTCTTTGTTCGTCGCTGGTAACCGGATCAACCCCCCCCCCCTCTCTTCCCCCTCTCTCTCTCTCTCTCTCCTATAGGCATGGGTCTTGCAGCTCGACGACCATAGTATCTTCCTATGAAACCCTCCCTCACCACTCACCTCCTTGCCATCATGATACCTTCGTACAGAGGATAGAATAAAAGAAATAAAAAAAATTACTGTTTAAAAAATTGTCATTAATGTTTTTTTTTAATGCTCGACGGGAATCGGATAACTTCGAGCGTTTCGTTTATCGAGGGAATTTTGTACAAGCAAAAACTTCTCGCGTCAAAAATGCGGAGAAAACTACACTCGATTCTCCCAAATCTAACAATCTCCCAAATCTGGCTGCATTCCTCTTTCAAATCTAACCAGCATCTATCTCAAATCTCACTTGATACCACTGCGCATGCGTTGTGCTCGGGCATCTGATTGGTTGTAATTCGCGAGCAGTTTAAAATGCTAAAAATATTTAATTATTCGCAATACGCATGCACAATTGATGTGACGCATGCGCAATTGATGGGACTATTTAGAAATGGAATTTTCATTGATTTGAAAGGGTTTCTGTCCCAGATTTCGCTAGATTTGAGAGGGTCGAATGTATAATAAAGTCAATTTTAAAATGGCGTCTGTCAGCAAGTTGTTTGTCAATAGTGATCATCGATCAATGTGCTATCGTTAATTTTTTTCTTTTTTCGGTTATAAAAAGTGACTAAGTGTATTCAGAATGGGGCCCAAAATCACTCCTATGAACAAACTTACAGTTTTTGATCGTGCAGACTAGTTTAAAAACGATGGCATGTATGTCTTCGATTCGATTAAGAAAATTATGATGTGCAAATACTGTAGCAAACAGATTAAATGGGATAGAAAATGCATTTCGGAAAATCACTGTCTATCTGAATTACATAAATCGAAGAAAGAAAGTGCTCTCAAACTTGAGTCAGTTAATAGAAATGTGAAACAAATTTCCATGGAAGAGTCTATTGTCAAATCCAAGATAAATAAAACTGAAAAAAGAAAAATTTATTACGTCTACAGTTTCTGCTTTTACGAAAGCTAACATTTCAATTGAAAAGTTTGACGATCCCGATATTCGAGAATGGATGAAAAAATATATCAAAGGTACGACTTTTATTTTTATATTTTTGCTTCCTCATAGAGGAAGCTATGTAATCGTTACTGTATACTTTATTCTGACGGTCTTTATTAATTTCTATAATTAATTATAACGATAAGTTATTTCCATACAATTAATGTTTTTCCTTCTTTATATTTATAACTATTATGTCAGTTTTTTGGGCTCAAAACTATAAAGTATTTCAATATTCAAATAATAAAAAATTTCATTTTTTCACCTAATTGGATATTTAAATCATTATACCTAACGTAAAGCTATATATGGATATACCTTTGAAATATAATTTAATAGGGGCCGGTGATTTGCCAAATGCTGACTGGATAAGAAAGCACTACGTTCCTCTTATAAAGGAAGAATATGACGAGAAACTCACAGATTCTGTTAAAGGCAAACCTATAATAGTGCACTGCAATGAAACAACAGATAAAAAGGGACAAGCTGTCTTCATAACATTGTTCAAAATTTTGCCTTGCGAACTTAGCGCTGAAGCGAAGCTATTGGTAGCTGGAGTATCAATACTGTCCGCATGTAATGCTCAACAGTGCTCGCAGGCAATAGTAAAAGTATGTTATTACTTTATTAGTGTTATTATTATATGAACGATTAATGATTGCTTATTTGCATTAATTTTACCATCTTTGATATAAGTACTAGTAGATGTTATTAAATATAATTTCTTGTATTTTTTGCAGATACTAACGAAGTATAAAGTAGAATTTCATAACGTAAAAGCTGTGGTGTCCGATAGCGCACCCTACATGACGACTTGCATAAATACTTTGAAAGGATTGATAAATTCCAATCTTATACACATCCAGTGTTGGTCCCACAAACTAGACAAAGTAACAAAAATATGTACGGATACATTTGTTCGACTGAATGAGTTCATTTTAGAAACAAAGAAAGTATTCAAAAATACAAGGAAACGGAAATATAATTATTTGAACTTTCTGAAAAACAAGTACGAAATAAATAAAAAGAAAGAGCCTAAAATCTTTCCCATGCCGATCTTGACTCGTTGGGGCACCTGGAAAAAGTCATCTGACTATGTAGAATAACATGGAGAGGACGTTGTGGAATATATTCAATCTTTATCTGACGATGTAAAGACTGTTAAGTATTTCAAGAGTCTAACGATTTGGATATTATTTTAACAGAAGCATCTTTTGTAAATGAACACTGCAATGCAGTTAATGACCTTTTATTGCTTGTAGAAGGATCCAAATATGCGATGGCTCATAACTTGTATCCAAAGCTTAAAGACTTAAAATCTATTTTCTCTCTGATTCAATCTGCAGAGAAGATCACGAGAATTGTGACAAAGAAAACGAAATCACGCTTACTTTCTTTGCCTGCAAAGAATAAAAAAAACGTTGAATATCGAATGCGCAAGATAGCTACGTTAAGCTTGCAAAAAATGAACGATCTCATGGAAAAAGATCCAGCCAAAATCTTTTTCGAAGCAGTTGAAACTCTTTTTCACCCTGTTGCTGCAATGATCAGCTCCGAGCACTCAATTACGGAAGCTGTGAAAGCCTCAACGTTATTAGAGGATATGCCGATTTCTCAGTTTCTCATTGCATACGCTGTGTTTAAAGATAATTTTGGGACAAGTCTTGAAAAAGAACCAAAACTTATAGAAGACATTGTTTAAATTATTTCGCTATTAAATTATCTATTTTTCCGTATCAAATGTAGATGCTGAATGTGCCTTTAGTGCATATTCCGATATTTTTTCTCCCAAGTGCCGCAATTTACTTTCCATAAATGTAGAAGTCATGATGTCTTTATATTTTGGTGATGATCCTGATAGTTTTTAATTACTTGTTTTCGTTCTAAATTTGTTCTCTAAGAGATAGTGTATACATATTGTTTAAACACTATAAACTATAACATTTTTTATCTTTGTCGTTCATAGGTATTTATTTAAAAGGTATTTATATCTGTTCCCTATTTATAGATGTGATTTTATATGTCCTCCTATACTATGTTTCAAAATATATGTTTAATATATCAAAGCTAAAAACTTGTTCTTTTTGTTTTTCGAAGCCTATTAATGTATTACAACCTTTATGTGTGATTAAAGCAAGTAATAATCATGCGTGTATAGAACATTTAAATGAATTATAGTACTGACTTTTTCATCGCATAATTCAGATTTTCGAAGCAGAATTTCGCATAATATTCCATTTTTGATAGCATAATTTAAAGATTTTCAACAGCAGAAAAAATTATCTCTACTCATGTGAAATTCTGACACTGTAACAGAAATTTCTGAGCCCGTTACAGAATTTTTTGTCAAATGTTACTGGAGATTTATGCAATTACCAGGTAACAGAAATATCTAAACCGTAACAGAATTTTCTGTTATGGTAACAGCATAAAGCTCCAGTGACATGAGACAGAGAATTCTGATATAAATTTCTAACAGTGGTATGTAATCTATGAAGCACTCTGGACTATATGTGCTGTAGCTTCGTGAATATTTTATATTTCAGTCTAAAATTTTTACTATAATACATATACATTCAATATATGATACTTTCTAAATACGAAAAAAAAAATTCGATTTTTCGAAATTTAGTTACCAGACTACCCCCTTAAATATTATTTAGGTAAAAAAGTCAAGAAAATTTAGTACTTTTTATTGCTTTAAGGATATCAACATTTTTATTAATGTCTTAAGTCTGCTTTACCTAAATAATCTTAAAGTATCATAATTAAGAAACTCGAAATTCTTTCCAATTTTTAAATGAATGTTTAAATTTTTCTTCAAAGTGGTTAGTTATATCAAGAAAAGAAGCTAAACAGTATAAAATATGCCATTTATATAGATACGTAGCGAAACTTATCTACAGTCTGTATCACAAAAGCGTATACACAAGATCTGTGAGATGGACGTATAGATTTAAAAAAAAACCTATAGTACTTTAAAGTACATCAAATGTACTTTCTCGTTAGTAGTTAATAAATCGTCCAGTCTCCATGATTGACGAGTATAGCTTGACATCGTCTTGGTATACTTTCCACAAGAATTCGGGCATAAGTTGCAGGAAGCGACCTCCATATTTGACGAATTTGGTAAGACAGCTGCTCCAGGTTGAACACACGTTTCCTCTGAAGCTTCCTCTTCATGATAGACCACACGTTCTCAATCGGATTGGCATCAGGAGACTGTGAAGGCCAATCCAAGGTCTTGATGCCATTTTCTTCTTTCCAGCGTGTGCAGAGGCGGCTGCGATGCTTGGGGTCGTTATCCTCCTGTAAGACCCAGTCATTGGTTTACTCGCCAAAAAACTTTTTGGCAGAAGGTAACAAGCCTCGCTGACAGAGCCCTTTCATCCTTTCGGTGTTGCGGAATTAGTTGAGAATTCGCTTCGAACAGCTTTATGGTGGCCTTATCCTCGCGTGATGTTGTTGCTCGAGTTTTACCACGCTCTGGAAGATCATCCACATTTTTCGTGGTCTTAAACCTCGTAACCCACTTCCGGACGAATGCCCTTGACCGTCCAGTATAATTAGAAGCCCCTTTATAGCGTCATTTTAGGGCCTTTTGGATGATTAGATTTTAGATGATTAGATGACGAAATAGAAGACTATCCCCACTACCGGAAACCCCCAGAGCAAGCCTCCTCTTGTCTACAGGTCCGTCTGTTACTGTGTATACGCTCTTGTGGTACAGACTGTATTAGGAAACATTTTTAAAGAAAGAGTGAACTTTCAAGTATTATTTTATTTATAATGTAATAATAAAGTATCACAGGCACACAAAAAAAAGGTCTTGTTACAGGAAGGTGAACTATATACCCATATGTTTTTCGGCACGCTGAGTCCGAATCTGATGTCCGTTTACCCCCACCACGTCATAATTTAGGTCAATTGAAGGTCAAATCGACAAAAAAATATTTTATTAGAAATGACTACTATTCCTAACGCTTTTGGAGTCCTTGAATCCGAATCCGAGGTCCACTTGACCCTATCGAATCATTATCAAGGTCAATTCAAGGTCAAACCGGTAAATATTGCAAAAAATGGATTTTTGACTACAGATTCGGAAAGAGCGGGAAATTTTACGTCCAGACATGGTATTATAAATTTGTTTCCATCAAGACCTCATAGGTCAATCAGAGGTTATTTACGTTGTTATATATAAAGTTTACACGGTATTGAAAATTTAAGAAAATATGGTTGTTTGAGACCATAATGATACGTTTTTTGAATCCGAATTCGAGGTTCACTTGACCCTATCGAATAACTATCAAGGACAATTCAAGGTCAAACCGGTAAATATTGCAAAAAATAGATTTTTGACTGCAGATTCGGAAAGAACGGGAAATTTTACGTCCAGATATAAAATAAAATTTTTTTTTCAGTTTTCAATTAAATTTTTTTTTTCAATTTTCAATTTTGAAATTTTTTTTGTATTTTTTGTTCACCTTTCTTGCAGCGACAATATATAAAAGCATAACAAAAATAAATAAAACAAAGAACTATAAACTTTTGATTGTGCGATAGGTCTATGATAGGTTACTCTTTTTTTCTTTTGTAACGAACTCTTTTGTCTTCAAAAGATCTATGCAAAGGATTTCTTTTTCTTTTCAAAGTGTCTGGCTGTTTTGACATTTTAAGCGACCAACAAACATCTGCCATCATATTTACATTCCATCTTCCTTGATAGCGACGTTTCATTTCCATAATATCTTGGTGAAATCGCTCACCCTGTTCTTCGCTATAGTCTCCGAGATTTTCTGGAAAGTGTCAAGATAAGAATGTAGGAAATGTAACTTTAAGTTGATTAAGCAGCCTAAATTTTTGAAATTTTTCAACAAATCTTCAACTAAAGTCTCGTAATCATCATTCTTCTGATTTCCCAAGAAATTCTCTGCCACCTTATTAAAACTTGACCATGCAGCCATCTCTTTAGGATTCATTTCTGTGACAAATTTTTTGTCTCTAAATAAAGTGCGAATATGAGGACCATGAAAGATACCTTCTTTCAATTTAGCATCACTGATTTCTGGAAATTTCTTTCCAAATATTGAAAACAGTTGCCATTTTTTTCCAAGGCTTTGACAAACTGTTTGATTAGACCAAGTTTGATATGAAGAGGCGGAAGCAAAATATTTGAAGGATCTAGTAAAGGTTCACGTATTATATTTTTGGATCCGGGATAGAAATCTTCTCGCTTTGGCCAATCTTTTTGTACGAAGTGTTTCTTTCTATCTCTGCTATCCCAAAGACACAAAAAACAGGGATTTTTTGTAAAACCCGATTGTTGTACCAAAATCAGAGTGGAAATTTTAAGGTCCCTGCAAAATTTCCATTGGTGTTCTGTATACTTAATTTTGTCCAAAACTATTTTTAAATTTTCATACGTTTCTTTCAACTTTGTTGAATGGCCTATTGGAACAGGTGCATACGTGTTACCATTGTTTCTTTTTTTTTGGTTTGACCTTGAATTGACATTGATAGTGATTCGATAGAGTCAAGAGGACCTCGAATTCGGATTCAGAGACCCCAAAAACGTACCATTATGGTCTCACACAACCATAATTTCTTAAATTTTCAATACCGTGTAAACTTTATATGTAACAATGTAAATAACCTCTGATTGACCTATAAGGTCTTGATTGAAACAAATTGATAATACCATATCTGGACGTAAAATTTCCCGTTCTTTCCGAATCTGTAGTCAAAAATCAATTTTTCATCATATTTACCTGTTTTTACCTTGAATTGACCTTGATAGTGATTCGATAGGGTAAAGTGGACCTCGAATTCGGATTCAGAGACCCAAAAAACGTATCATTATGGTTTCACACAACCATATTTTCTTAAATTTTCAATACCGTATAAACTTTATATATAACAATGTAAATAACCTCTGATTGACCTATGAGGTCTTGATGGAAACAAATTGATAATACCATATCTGGACGTAAAATTGCCCGCTCTTTCCGAATCTGTAATCAAAAATCCATTTTTTGCAATATTTACCGGCTTGACCTTGAATTGACCTTGATAGTGATTCGATAGGGTCAAGTGGACCTCGGATTCGGATGCAGGGACCCTAAAGACGTTAGGAATAGTAGTCATTTCTAATAAAAATTTTTTTTGTCGATTTGACCTTCAATTGATTAATTAATTCAATTTCAATTATCACGTAGTGGTGGTAAACGGACATCAGATTCGGACTCAGCGTGCCGAAAAACATAGGGATATATGGGTCACCTTTCTGTAACAAGACCTTTTTTTTTGTGTGCCTGTGTATTTAGCATCATTGTATGTGGAATTAATAAATCATCGAGTTGAAAATTTTACACATCTTTACATTTTTTGCATTCTGCAAAATTACTTTATTACAATTAATAATCCGATATATATTATTTGAATTTAAAAGAGTAACGTAATTCTAAGAACAACCAAAATTTCTATTCGATTGTATTCGATTGAAATAAGGATTCTAATTTGCTTTAATCCGTTTTCCAATCCATAATCGAGTTAGGAATGGCTATCCGATTTTAATCCGTTCTAATCCGAAATCGAAAAAAGAATAACAGTTAGAATAAGTATGATATAATCCGAATTTAAATCAAGGCTGTCAATTCGATTTAATTCGGCCTAATCCAACGTCGAAACAATTAAATATCACCTAATCCATAGTAAAACGACGATTTTTATCCACCTAAATCCGATATATTCCGAGGTCGAATCTAGGTTTCAATCAAAATAAAGGCGATTTAATTTTTAATTCAGCTCAAGAATTCCAGTTCGAATAAATCCGAACTAAAGAAGTTTTCTATTGTTCTGAATCCTTTTTAATCTGTTGGTCAACTCGAATTTCAATTGTATTCTTTTTAATTAAAAATCAATCCGAACTTGTAATCCGAATGAATTCGAATGAATAGATACGGTCAATCTGAATTAATCAGAATTCATGTTAACTTTTAATTCGAATGATTCCCATCATTACGAACCTTCAATTCGTATGAATCCAGTCTATTCGGATCAATTTGAATGATTCCAAAAATGGGGATGAATTCTCATTCACTCGGATAATGAGTTCGGATCACTTCGGATTGATTTTGAATGGGCCTCGAATTGATCCGGATTGAAAAGTTCCTTTGGATTAGATCGGAATTAATTTAAATCCGAAACTTTCGCTTGGAAGAGGAAGTGAAAAAAAAGTATGCTTGATGTCAGAGGCATAAATATTCTACTGTTGCAAATCATGATCGACCTTGGTGCCACTGGATTCAATCACTGTTACACAAAGTCTGTTGTTGCGATCCGCCTACCGCGGTAGGTTGCATGGTATTTATAAATATTGTAACAATTCAACGAGTCTCGCTTATCGGCATTGTTATATTATGGTATTTATTGTATATTGTACATTGATTACAGTGAGGCTGACTTGCAAGTTGTTGCATGCTCGCAATTGCTGGACCACTACCTACAATCCTACACAGCACTGACCCGGATTCGGTAGTGGACAAGCAAGAAAAACCAACCTCTAATCGTACGCGATCGGATTTCTTTTGACGTTTCTTCGATACCACATTTTTTCCCGAGCTTAAGCAATCCTTTCCTACGGGCAAATCGACAAATGAACGAAGCGCACCTCCAATCACGAAGATTAAAAGTTACAACGATATCTTCATATGGGTTGGTGTTCATTTTTCCCAAAATCGTTTTCCCAAGAAAAATGTTTCCCAAAAATTTTTTTCCCAAAATCTTTTTTTCCCAATATTTTTTCTCCCAAAAAAAAGTTTTCCCACGCTTTTTATTTTTCCCAATATCCTCACTTCCCAAAAATCACTTTTTCCATATATTCTAATTCCCAAAACAAATTCGAATTTGTCAATGAACTTCTCTCATATAAACAACTTATTGCGTTGTCACTTGTTTTTTCACCAATAAATTTTATTATTTTTTCATTTTCTGCTAAAAATCATTTTTTCTGTCCACACAATGGCAGAATTAATAAATTGCCGAAAGTCATTTCTACTCCACGTCGATGGATTTTTATATTACAAACATTCGGGTACCATTGGATCGAGAACATATTGGAATTGCCGTAACAAAGCCGAATGCAGTGCTCGAGCAATAACGTCTGGCGGACCAGAAAATATCAGACTATTGAAAGGACCTGATGTTTCAAAACACATTTCGCACGCGCCTAATCCTGAAGAAGTTGAAGCAATAAAGGTTGTAAATAGAATCAAGCGTAAGGCTGAGGAGAATCTCGAGGCTCCACCAGCTCAAATTTTACGCACGGAATTGCGAAATGTTCCATCAGGTATTTGCAAATTTCGAGCAGACGATCTTACGGAAAACTTGACATTTAACGCTTGATTATTTATTAGGAATTTTGGCTGAAATGCCTGAAAGACTCAATATCCGAAAAGGCATGACACGTAAACGACTACAAAATCTCCCCCCAAACTCACGAACTCTGCAGGAACTTCATGAAATTCCAGCCACCTATTGCAACACTCTGAACGGAGATAAATTTTTAATTTATGACTCTTACGAAGATGAGGACGTTTTTCAATACGGCAGAGTAATCGTTTTTGCAACCCCGGATAATTTGAGGCAGTTATTCAGAAGTATCGTGTGGTTTGGAGATGGCACATTTAAAACAGCACCATTGATATTTTTTCAAGTATTCGCTATTCTCGGGGCAGTTTCGCAACCTGATTCGAGGGGTAGTGCCCAAAATATTGGATTACCTTTCGTCTACGCATTATTAGAAAGCAAAGAGCAAGGCGCATATGAAAAAGTATTTTCGGTTATCTTACAAGAAGCACGCCGACAGTATATCAATATTAACCTCCCGTCAAAAGTTATGTCGGACTTTGAGTTAGCCATAATCAATGCTGTGAAAAACATCGTTGGTGAAGACAAGGTGCGTTGCTGTTTTTTCCACCTCTGCCAAAGCATGTACCGCCACATTCAAAATTAAGGTTTACAAAGAAGATACTGTGACCCTGAAGATCGTTCCATCAAAGTTGCTACACACATGATATGTGCTCTTGCTTTTGTTCCACCGCAAAGCATTGCCAGAGATTTTGAGTCCTTGGAGGGTGAATTACCAGAAGAATTGACTGAAGTACATATATAAATATTTTGACAATACGTACGTTCGGGGAAAACCGGCCAGAGGCCGAGGAAGACGTCTACCTCCTCGTTACGCACCGGATTTGTGGAGCCAGTACGATGCAGTCATGCAACAAACTGCAAGAACTAATAACATATCCGAGGGGTGGCACAACAGGCTACAAGTTGTGATAGGCAAAGATCATCCAAGTTTCTACGTTTTTCTCTCAGAACTACAAAAAGAACAATCTGACACTGAAATCATGCTACGGCAATTACAATCTGGGCAGCAAGATGAAAAAGGAAAAGACTCCAAGAGGGTGAGAAGAGATCGGAGGATATATAACATTGTGTCTAAATATCACGACTTTGTCGAAAATGACGATGTTATTACGTACTTGAAATCGTTGGGACCATATGTAACTATGTGAAATAAATCATTGTATTGATTTTGTAATAAATTATTAATTGCATAACTTTCTTAATTGTTAAAGATTTTGGGAAAAAGTTGCTATGTGAAGTAAATTATTGTATTGATTTTGTAATAAATAACGTTAGTGGAAAAAAAACATTGGGAAACAAAAATTTGGGACTGAATTTTTTGGGAAAAAAATCTTTTGGGACAATCTTTTGGGAAAACTTTTTTTTGGGAAAAAAAATATTGGGAAAAAAAGATTATGGGAAAAAAATTTTTGGGAAACATTTTTCTTGGGAAAACGATTTTGGGAAAAGTGTCCTCCCACCCTTCATATGCCATGTTGGAAGTAAAAAGATAGAAAAGGATAGATATTTTTTCATAGAAAAAGAATAGAATGTAGAATAAAGATTTTATATTCCTCCCAAGTTCACAATTTGCATCAATAAGGTGCTTTCTTTTTACATCGTTTTGTGTATCCGTCATTTTCACTAGTCTCTATCATTTCTTATCTCATTCTATCCTTCAGTCGACCTCTTCCCAAAAAATTTGGAACTCTTCTATCCATTTTCTCCATCTTCTTCTCTATTGTCAGTCTACCGCTTCCAAAAACGAAATTTTAATATCTTTCTGTCTCCCATTTTCAATTATTTTCTATCATTAGTTTTAAGCTTATTAATTTTCAAATATTGAACATGCATAATAATATTTTAAACAAAATATTTTGTATACATAATGTTATTCTATGCATACCGCTAACACATAGATAGATGGGGCTAGGTAATAGATTGAATGTGACAGAAAAGCGGGGATTAAAAGATATAGGAACAACTTTAATTCAAATGTAGATAGAAAGAGCTAGACAGGAATGGGCGAGAAATAGAGAAAGAGAAGTACGGATTGAAAGAGATAGGCGTGGATGTGGATTGAAATGGAGATAGAAAGAGATGGACGGGGATAGAAAGTGAGATAAACAATCTTCATTCCTTTCTATTTTAGAGATAGAAAGAGATAGAAAGGGATAGGATTTATATCTCTTTACTTTCAGCAGGGTACTCACCCAAGCCGAAAAAATGAGCACCAGGGGAAAACTAAAAACCAAATTTTCTTCCTGCAAAGACTAGAACAATACTGCATTTGAAGATACTAGGAAGGAAAAGGTGATAAATATTCATGCTTACACAACTTCAAGTAATCAGAGTTTGGGTGGGATTCCACCACTATGTCGTTGTTTCAGGGTTAAAAATATTTTTAAAAACTTTATATTAGGTGCGCAACTAAGTTCTCGCTGTTTGTCAATAGATGGCTACAGCAGTAAGTGCTTGTGACAAATCTGGAAGGTTTAACCGCGAAATTCAAATTAAATCTCTTTCAAATTATTAATTCCTCGATGTAGGTTCTTGTTCCACCGCGGAACTGAGAAGTTCCCTCGTTGTTGTTGGAATTTGCTGGTTGGTTGAATTCTTCCTCGACTGTTTTAAGAATTTTCTGGAAAACTGGGTGATCGAAGGGTGTTTAAACTCGAAATAAAAGATTTGAAATTTGATCTAATAACTCACTTAATTTATTCAATTATTTGTAAGTAAAAGAAGTTAGATTTCTCGAAAAAATGTTTAAATACTAGCGTTGATTTAAATTCAGCGTTGGTACAAAACGATGAAATTTCTCTAAGTCCGATTCTATATAATTGAATTCGAAGAGACAAGTGACGACGATTCTGTCTCAGAGGCGGATCAAAATCTGATCGAAGTTTTTCGTCGATCTGAGCTCCCGAGGGTCTCGCGCACATCGCGGATCCCTCGCGCAGTCCTACTCTTAATCAATTAACGACTTATTCCCCAATCAAATCCCGTCCTTGATTTGCACGTGTGCCCTTAGCATGATCTAATTCTATGGCGCAATTAGGTTTTATGATCGACCTCGCCTGATGTCAGAAACTGTCTCAAGACACGTTCTGGACATGCGGGTCTTCCTGGTTCGCCCGCTCTGGATCATTATCTGTCTAATTAATTATATTTTTCATGATTCCTTAACTAGAAATCACACTTGATTTCACACTTAATTTAACTAATAATTTATTACACCTATTCAAATCTCTAATGAGAAAAGTTTCTCGTTCCTGAAAATAAAAGTGTCACATAATTTTTAGGATAATACAATGCAGGTATTATTTTATCAAGTCGATTCACCAGGATTTCCGCATGCCAATCTCTCTTTTTATTTACCGACAATGATTTTCTTTCATTGCATATAGTTCAAATTCTATTAGACTCTGTCTTTTAGCTCTCGCGGTGATTCAAATTCTCGCGCATATTCGAACGTCCGAGAGGTGCTGCCTCTATAGAAAAGGTAGTGAACTAACAATCGTTCTCAGATTGTCACATGCTCATCGATTTTGACATATCTAAAGCGTCATGAACCAAGCTTAGACATATGGTAAACAAACCGCTTTGACACATTAGTGATTTTATTTTTGCGTTATACACTTTTGGTTATGTGAAAATGTCTAATTTTGTGCCAAATTATCGTCATTTGCGGGTAGTGTTGATCTTCTTCTTTCATTCAAAGAAAACGGCGGCTGAAGCGCATCGAAAGCTCCGAAAAGTTTACGGAGATGCTGCTCTAAGCGAAACAACGTGCCGTGATTGGTTCCGTCGCTTCAAAGATGGTGATTTCGATATTGACGACCGTTCGCGTGAAGGAAGGCCAAAAACCTTCGAAAACGCTGAACTGGAGGCATTGCTTGATGAGAATCCATGCCAAACGCAAGAAGAGCTTGCTTTAGCATTAGGAGTTACCCGTCAAGCCATTTCCAAGCGATTGCATGCGTTGGGAATGATTCAAAAGCAAGGAACTTGGGTTCCTTATGATTTGAAGCCAAGAGGCGTTGAGCGTCGTTTCTTCGCCTGTGAACAACTGCTTCAGCGGCAAAAAAGGAAGGGTTTTCTTCATCGCATCGTGACAGGTGATGAAAAATAGATTCATTACAGCAACCCAAAGAGAAAAAAATCTTGGGGACTGCCCGCTCATGCTTTTACGTCGTCGGCTCGGCCGAATATTCACGCTGCGAAGGTTATGTTTGCTGTGTATTTGGTGGGACCAGGTCGGTGTTATTTATTATGAGCTGTTGGAACCGAACGAAACCATCATTGGGAAACTGTATTGAACTCAATTGATGCGATTGAGCCGATCACTACGCGAAAAACGGACACAATACGAGCAGAGGCACGAAAAAGTGATTCTACTGCATGACAACGCTCGGCCTTACGTTGCTAAACTCGTTAAAACCTACTTGGAAACGCTCAAATGGGAAGTCTTACCCCACCCTCCGTACTCTCCAGACATTGCTCCTTCTGACTACCATTTGTTTCGATTGATGGCACATGGCCTGGCTGAGCAGCATTTCCACTCTTATGAAGACATCAAAAAATGGCTTGATTCGTAGATAGCCTCAAAAGACGAACACTTCTATCGTCAAGGTATTCGAGCTCTGCCAGAAAGATGAGAAAAAGTTGTAGCTAGCGATGGACAATACTTTGAATGATTCATTTGTAACCATTTTTTAACAATAAATTTTCATTTTCATACAAAAAACAGCGAGAACTTAGTTGCGCACCTCGTACAATTTATAAAAATTGAAGGAATTTTTAACGAGTTTAAAAATATTTCAAGAGTATAATTTTATTCTTAACATTATTTATTCTCATTCGTAAGTTTTTCTTGTTAACATAGTTATTATGAAAAGAAAGATTTTAAATTTTGCGATCCATCTTGTATGAATGAAATGTCTACCAATACATAAAAAAATTATTGAGACCCTGTTCTTAACACCCTAATTAAGACTTTGGAAGAAGCCTCAGAGGCGTGAGTGTTTTATAGCTCTCAGTTTAAAGACTCTTTCAAACGACAAGGCGAGCCGCAAGTGTTGACTAAAGGCATTAGATTCATCACTAAAATTCTAATCATTTAATTTCGGGACTATAACTGGTTCTGTCACCTCCTCTTCATAAAAACGTAAACGCGTACGTTCTATATGATAAATTAATTCCATAGTCAAATGCGATAAATTGGTTCTACAAGAAACCCTGCTGGAAGTAAAGAGATAGAAAGGTATAGAAATTTAGGGATAGAAAGAGATACAACTTTTCTATCTCTTTCCCCAAGTCCGATGATATCTATCTCTTCCTATCCCACAGTGTATCCTAGTGTTTGGTATTATCTATCTCTTTCCATCTCTTAGTACCATATATCAATACGCAAAAAAAATTTGATTCCTTTCCATCCCCAAATCTATCTCCCTCGCTAAAAATTTGCACCTCTTTCTGTCTGTATTACTGTGTATCCCTTGTGTAATCTATTAATTTTCATATAATAAACATGTATACAAATTTTAAAACGGAAATACTTTATACATAGATAATATTCTAAGCATACCACCCGTGCGATATCTTCCCTCGCTTCGCTCGGGCAGCAAACTTCACACTCGTGAAATTGTCGCCTTTCGCCCCTATTCACGCAATACACTATTAACCGTTCGAAAACAAAAATTCAACCCTTTTTCCTTTGTAAATTCTCATCAGAGAGAATGTATTTGATTTTTAAATTCTCAACGGAGAAGGTATTATACTTGTGTAAAATTTGACCCCCCAATTTTTTGTGAAATCTTCACGTTTTGACCCCCTGAATCCGAAAAACGTACTTTTGCGAATATGCCTTTATGCCCCCCCCCCTCTCTCTCACTGATCCGAGGCGGACCGGCTGATCCGGCGAATCAGCACTTGTTTATCAGCACTCTACTCATCGTTACTGCCTAGTGACTTTTCGCAGCCAAAAACCCTGTCGCCAAGTTGAGTCACTTACGATTTGCTTGCATCCAGACTCCGTGCCGCGAGTGCCTGTGTGCTGTGTTGTGCTCGGCTGGCCCAACTCGCCAACCCCGCTGCCATCATCCACGCCGTCGTCGCCGTTTTCTCCTAATCCTGAGCCGTGGGGAGGATTGAGAGACTTCAGAAGTGCAGAAGGAAAACTTATATATGTAACTCCGTTCTATCAGAGCGGAGATAATCGCAAGACGTGACAAAGTCCTGTGTGCCGCAAAATTCACATGAATGTGTCTTTCTCTTTTTTTGCAGGTTGAGAATTCAAAATAAATTTTTCTGTCCGTGAAATTCTTTGGTTGTACTTTTCGCGTATGTATTTTCGTATTTTCAGGAAATGAAATTGCGGTTTTAAAAAAAAGAAAAAAGACAAAGTTTAAATGCGTTTGATTTGTAGCGAAAAATCGCTAGAAAAAAAAAAACAAAAAGGGGATAAAGTAAAAATCGCGAAAAGAAAAAACCTGAGAATAGGAAATAAAGGAATAAATTAATAGAAAATTGAGAATTTCAAAAATAAAATTAATAAGGAAAATAAAAACGCGAATATTTCGTGAATTTAGGAAATTAAAATTTCAATATCTTGAAAAATAAGCTGACCGTTAGTCAGGTATATCAAACGTAAACGTGGGTGTCATCCCTGAGTCCGAGCGTTATCGCGAGAAATATTGATCGCTCTACGAATATAAGCATATTTTCGAATTCTAGAAGTCTTGAACATTTCAGGAATTATAATTACAAAATTTTGTATACAAGGTGGCGAATTAAATCGCACAAAATCTCTAAACGCGAAATTTAAATAGCCAGAATTAAAGTAACCATATCAGAGGATAAAACTTAGGTCGGGAAGAGGAACTTCCAACAATATGGCGGAAACTGGCTCTAGCCAGATATTTTCCATACGGAAATAATGACAGGTCTCAGCCCAGATGAATCTAAAGGGGCTGTCGAGGGAGAGATAACTCCATTGAACACGGGGCATTTATTGAGTAATCCCGCAGGATCTTTTGGCCGCGGTAGAGGATTCGTAAAAAGAAGAGATACCGGGTTAGGAATTAGATCAGAAATAAATGAAGTTAGGAATTCACAGAGACAAGCTCTAAATATTTGTGAATTTCGGGATTTTCAACAGCAAAATACCAATGAATTGAGAGAATTTCAGCGACAAACGTTAGAATGGGACCATACTGGCCTACCTAACCAAACATTTGGAGCGAGAACAGGTGCAATACCTAAAATTTTGACAACCACCCCCGGACAAACGAACACAAATTTGGATAGAGAACTTTACAATAGAACAACAAGTTTAGAGTCCTTTCGTGAAACTAATACTCAATGTATTGAAATGATACACGCGGTGTTGGATGATAGGAATAAACCAACTACCGAACAAACGTTAGAATTATTAAAAATTAGGGAATTACTAAACAGACATTTCGAGTCAATAAATAGAGATCAACCCTTATCAAAGGAAGAAACTCGAAATAAACAAAGCGAATGTAAAAATAGAATAGATCAAAATACTAACAACAAAGAAAATGTTCAATTTAATTTTAATAGCGGAAGCGAAACCGGTAGAGTTAATTCGCAAGTTGAAAATAGAGAACAACAAAAATATCGAATCCCAAGAAAAGAATTTGACTCGGATGATAGTGAGTCCGAAACACAACGATTTTTGACGAATCGAAATGGACCGCGAAGGGTGAGTCCGCATGAGAGATCGGTTCGTAGATCACGACTACCTTCCTACGAAAGGGAATTAGGGGTTGATGAAGAGCAACCACAACCCAGAAAATCAATTCCTGCATCATATTTTCCATTTGGAATGGTTCAAACGCCTTTTCAGATCATGTTAGGTTGGCCATTTAAATTCGCGAACAAAAAAGTAGATAGCCCGCCTAATTTTTGGAGGATTTGAGAAGATTCAAAACAGAATATAGGATCGACAATAAAGACATGTTGGAAAAAATGGATGCCTTGTTAAGGGATGAAGCCAAGGATTGGTTCTTAATAAACAAGAGGTCTTGGCGAACACTATCGGATTTCATGGTAGATTTCAGAAACACGTATCTGGACGAAAAATTTTTGGAGGAAACCAACGAAAAAATAAAATTTTGTAACCACAAGCAAGGTCAAGATATAGTGCCATACCTAACGGAGATCAGGAAATTATTCAGCAGGTTATACCCTAGGAAAAGATTGGAGTGGGAATTGCGTAGAACATACGAAAATTTGCGAATAGTGTGACGTATGACTTTAAAAGATGGAGTACGTTCGGTGGTTGTTGAATTTATGTGAGTCGGTAGAAACTCACATTTATTTTTATGTAGGATCGTTACTGCTCCATCCCTAAACGGGTTGTTGCTCGTTAAGAATATTAGTGAGGGAGGAATATAATATATTATTTTAGAATTCTTATAATTCAATTTATTGTAAGATAAAATGTGCAGATTACATATAAAAGTGCAAGATATACATATAACAATGAGCGTATCGCTTACCTCTATAATCCTGACCTACTTACTAACAGCTTGCGGAAGACGGTGCGTGTATCGCCAGAGAAAGACGGAGAGACAACAAGGCGATGATAAGCACGTCGCGTTACAATAAGCTGTGCATTGATTTGCTTTAAAAGTCTTTGTAATATATATAAATTAACTATGGGCGGCGACTCACAAACCCGATATCAATTTCGGTACGCGGACTTGTTATATGAGTTTCCCCTTAGGTTTCTTAACGATGGATCCTGGAAAATCATTTCCTTATGGGACACGGGAGTCCAAGAATGCAGACTTTACTTTCCGGCGCGGCGGGCAAGAGACAATGTTAACTCTTCCAAGATGCGACATCCAACGGGTCGAATTATCCGTGCTTTACTCGATACAAAAGTATAAGATGTACCAGGTGTGTAAATATGAAACCGGAATTTGCCAATAGATAGCTCTATCTGTCTATGTAGTTACCGACAAACCGCGACAGTGGCCCCATCTTGTTGTTCACATCTCTGACAAAGATTTTTGACTCACAACAATACAAGTTTCATAC